>VZRE01006022.1:0-129309 GCA_013396775.1 Cephalopterus ornatus
AAATCTTCGTTCGTGAAGCCTAGCTATGATGATGATGATAACACACCAAGTGAATGTCCTCAGACAGATACCCACAGTGACTCCAAGGTCTTGTTCAACCCAACCTCCTAGGCATTTGCCATTTTTAAATTTCAACTGAAATTTCTCATTTATTCTGTTGAGCTTTTAGGAACTGATTTGAAACTGCCTGTTCTTTGAGTAATTTTCTGTATCCAGAAATTATGTAATCTTACCTGAAATTATGCAATTTATGATACCAAGGTTATTGCATGATACAGACCTCACCTCAGATCCATGTGGCATTTCACTGGTAAAATCCCTCCATTGTGAAAACTGACCATTCGATCCTTGTCTTCATTTTTGGTAGCCAGAGAGAAATTCAATTCTGTTATTTGTCAACAGTTTAAATGTCTTTGAAATTGTTTCATTAGTGTTTTCCAAAGCTCTTTAGAAGTACTTATCAAATGGATGACCCTCAATCACATGCTTATATGCTTGGTGACTCCATTGCATTTCTGCTTTCAGTGTCCTGGATTGTTAATTGCACCTTAAGCATGACAAAATGAGTAATTGGCACTCCAGGTAAGCAATTTTTGCAGTTACTCAGATTTATACACTCTGAAAGTATGCTTGTACATACATTTGATACAAAAGGAAGCACTGTGGACATTGGATAATTTAATCTCACATGCAGATATCTCTGGTCCTTGTACCCAAATGCCATCTTTGGAGATGAATCAGTAACCATATGAGTTTCACTTTATTAATGGGCCTTTTGAACTCAGTATTTACATATGTATGCTTATACATTTACGTGTCTTTTTTTATGTTTATGAAAAGAAGCAGTGGCTTTCGTAGCACTTACTCAAGCATAAAAGAAACCAACAGCCCCTTCTTCACTGTTCAGAAATAGCTATAATAAGAGGCTCAGTCTAGCCTAAGATTACTGTAAGCAGGGTTCACTTGAGGCTGTACCCACCAGTACCCTGCTTTGTAGAGAAAGAAATATGTTTGACCTATTGTGTCTTCAAAAAAAGTAATAATAGAGAATTTTAAAATGAAACATTTTGGTATTTTCTATATGCAGACTACAATTATTCAATACATCTATTTGAATTAAATTGTGTTAAACAAACAAAGAATGTTATTCCAGACTGAAAATAGCATAGCTGGTGACATGGTGAAGCATTTCAAAGTATTATTATTACAGAAGGAACAGTGATGGAAGGATGGAAAATGCATAATAAAGAGCAAGAGAGAATAGCAAACATTGCCTGCTTTTCAAGTTAAAATTTCCTGAAATCCTGAGCTGATGAAAGAAAGCAAACCTTTGAACATCTGCACCAATGCACCCTTCACATTCAGAGACCATATTACAGTTGGGTACAGCAGAGATTTAGGCCACTCTTCAACAGTGTCTATTGATTTTCCACAGTTAATGAAAATGAAAATCCTTTTTGTTAGTGATGGTTCAACACCTGCAGTTCGCATTTAGTAGGTATGTGATACTGTCACTGTGTTTAATGAGTGCATATGAGATTCAACAGTAGTTCCTGACAATGCATATTAACACATGAGCTCATCAAGGCTAAATTGTGTGGTCCTTCACAACAGAGAATAAAGTTTATGATACAATATAAAAAGTGTTAATTGAATATCCAGAACTGTGAGCACCATCTGGTTGCCTTGTTTGTCTAACCTCGTGGGTTTGTCACTACAGCTGCTAATTACATTATGGTATTTTCATTATAGGTCATTTCTGCCTCAGCATTCATATGAGCATATTCCAGTTTATATCTAGTTAAGCTGCAGAATTACAATTAACTTAAATTTTTACCTTTCTATATTTTTTTTGTTGGGGTTTTTTTTGTACTTTTCCCAGAATTGTTCTTTTTTCATTTTGGATGGTTATTGTATGTTCAAAGACAGTTTTTAAATTAAATTCTGTGGATAGCTTAATTAAAATATGTTCTGTCATGCATGCCAATAACACTACAGGCTTAAAGTAAAAACAATTCTAAATAGAGACCTGCTTCTCATTCACATGAATATAAGTTAATCAAGTAAGATGTATTCATTCAATATATCGACACAAAGAAGCCCATGTAATTTTCTTTTTTTTTTGTGAATTATTTAATTATTCGTCCCCATTTTCAGCGTAACATTGTTCGGTGTTTGTAGGATGTAAATTGAACTATACAAGTTTTTTTCAACAAATGTCTAGGTGCAGATGTTTAACTACTCCCAGAACAGCAGGCTGTCATACCAAAGAGGAAACAACAATTTGAACTGACCACTGATTTCCCAACTGAAACATATAATGTATCATTTTGAAATGCCAGGAAGAATCCAATGCTGTCATGAAGGAATCTCAAACACCAGACTAAAAGAACTACCAAAAAAAAAAATTACCCTACTTAAATGCCACTGACCCTCCTCCTATGAATAGATTCACAAAACTAGGAGTGCATGTAGTTGCTTTACAAAAACTATACAAGGCAAGGATCTAGACTACAAGGAGCAAATGGGAGAATAAGATTCTTTGTCATTCATAAAGGACAAATTCAACCTTTGTTCATGTGGATGACAGGAAGCAGGGCTTCAGCTCTGCACCCTTTTCCTTTGTAAGTGTAATTGAATATGCTATCTATTTCCACTGTGTCTAAGTATGAAGCTGAAATACAGTACTGACTCTGCATACAGAAAACCTCCTGGGTGTATTAGTAGTTCCTCTAGATCAAGTGCTGCATATCACTGCAGTTGAAGTCTCTTTATTATGCTGAAAAAAAAAAGATTGTCTACATTAGGCAAGAAATTTTTTTTAACTTTATTTCAAATTAATATACATTTACTCCACCAGATATCTAAAATAAACCAGGAGAAAATAATCTTCACTTTCCTTCTAACAATTACTCATTTATAAATAAGTAATACAAATGAGCATTCTGAAGATGTTCTTTATCCTTATAAACACACAACTCTGTTTATTGCAGTATCAGCCTTTGGAATCATTGAGAAAAAAAATTACAATCAGATCAGCTAACTCAACTGATTCGTCCAGAATACAATTGCTTTTATTTACTATACATCATCTTTGCTTTGAATGGGCATTCATTGATTTACAGAAACACAGATCACAAAGGTTCTGTGACACTTGCACACGTTCAGACCAACTTGTTCTCTCATGCAATAAATGCCACTGCTAAAGCAAATGCTAGAAATGAATATGCTGGAAGCTGAAAGTCAGTAAATTCAAATCATCCCGAGTCCTACTGGGCTTCCATAACTGACTCATACATGCATCCAGCAACTTGGGTTGGTGTATAGATGTTCATTTTGAATGGAATATTTCTTTTTCACTGCAAAGAATCATGAAGTTTTTTGCTATATGGTCAAGGCACCATTACCACAATTGTCTTTATTTCAAGGTTTGTGTTTCTAATAACATACATGGGAAATAAATGTTTAAGATAAGTAGTTCAACAAGCAGCAGGGAACTTAGTCATTTAGGAATTGGGCACTTCTGAATCTACCATGTCCGTCTGAATGGATGTCTGCAGGAGCTTTGCACCACACTGACTTCAATGACTCCAGCCCATAGCGTCTTAGACTTAGTTGTTTTCAAAGCTGTACTCTCTACATGGTTTCTAGAGGGGAAAAAAAGGAAAAAACAAGTGACCATAAATATCAAATAGTGAATTGTGATAAATCAAACTTAAATTTGTTCACCTTTTTAAACATAAAAGGGGTTGTCATTTTTGCTCACTAATCCAAGACTAGAGGAATTAAAGCCTGAAAATTTTATAAAATAACAGAAGTAATAAAAAAAAAGAAGTTATTTTATAGTTTATCAGCACGAGTAGGAATATTTTCCATTTAATTATCACTTCTGGAGAGATGAACAGAGCAAAGCTTTCACAGGAAGAAGGTTATCAAGCCGTACACTAGAAGTGAAAAATCTACCTGAGCTCAGGAGAGTACGATGTGGCTGAACTTGGTGACAGAAGAATCCTGCAAGCAACAAATATTCTTGTTTTGAGTTAAATGTGTTCATGTAACCAGGCCTGATGTTCTGATGGTGAGGTGTGTGAGGAATATGGAAGAGAAGTTCAGAAGAAGGATCAACTCTTGCCTCACAATGCAGAGCACCAAGCCCAGGGTTTTGTTCCTCAGATCTTTATTTTCGGCTCAGATATTTCTACAGAAATAAATTTGGCTATTTTTAAAGAGTTAAGAAAAAATAGTTCTGCTGAGGGAAAAAAAAATCCTAGATGTTAGATAATATTGTGTCCTTGACATTTCATAGAATCACAAAATTCTTAGAGTTTTAAGGGACCTCTGGAGATCATCTAGTCCAACCCCACTGCCAAGGCAGGGTCACCAAGAACAGCTTATACAGAAATGTGTCCAGCTGGGTTTTGAATGTCTCCAGAGAGGTAGACTCCATGGCCTCCCTGGGCAGCCTGTTCCAGTGCTCTGCCACCCTCAGTGTAAAGAAGTTCTTCCTCATGCTGAGGTGAAATTTCTTGTATTTTAGTTTATGTCCACTGCTCCTTGTCCTGTTGCTGGGCACCACTGAAACGAATCTGGCACCATCTTCTTGACACACACCTTTGAGATATTTATATACATCAATGAGATCCATTTAGTTTTCTCTTCTCTACACTAAAACAGGCCCAGTTCCCACAGTTTCTCATAAGAGAGATGCTTCAGATCCTCACTTGTATTTGTGGCCTCCAATGGACCTTTTCCAGTAGCTCCTTGTCTTTCTTGTACTGAGGAGCCCAGGACTGGGCACAGTGTGACCCAGCTATGGCTGAGTAGAAGCGGAGGATCACCCTCTCAACCTGCTGGCCACACTCTTCCCAATGCATCTCAGGATCCCACTGGTCCTCCTGGCTGAAATGTCATACTGCCAGCTCATAGCCAGCTTGTCAGCCAACAAGATTCCCAGGTCCTTCTCAGCCAAACTGGTCTCTATTAGGTCAGCCCCCCAGCTGGTACTTGGGATTATTCCTCCTCAGGTGCAGGAGTCTACACTTGCCAAATCTCATTAGGTTTCTCTCTGCCCAATTCTCTCCTATCAAGGTCCCACTGAATGGCAGCAACAGCTTCAGGTATATCAGCAACTCCGCCCAGTTTCATATCATCAGCAAAATTGCCGAGGGTACATCCTACCCTTTCATTCAGGTCATTGACAAACAAGCTGAATAAGACTGGACCCAGTATTGATCCCTGGGTAATACCACTGTCTACAGGCCTCCAATGGGTTCTACTCCACTGATTACCACACCCTAAGCTTTGCCATTCAAACAGTTCTTGATCCATGTCACTGTCTCTTCATTTAACCCACATTTCATGAGTTCACCTACAAGGATGTTGTGGGAGACAGTGTAAAAAGCCTTGCTGAAGTCAAGGTAGATAACATCCACTGCTCTCCCCTCATTGACCCATCCTGCCATGTCATCACAGAAGGCCATCAGATCAGCCAAGCATGATTTTCCTTTGGTGAATCCATGCTAACTACTCCTGATGACCTTTTTTCTAGATGAGCATACAGTATGTCTCAAACTGGCTACCACTGCAGATACCTGATCTCCACTTTGAGACTGCTCTCTGTTCATTTCCTGAATAACACTGTTTCCCAGTATCTCCTAATTTTGTTCCATCTGCAGCTCTTTCAAAATGTGAAGTTAAATTTTACAAATCTAAGTATTACCACATAATATCATCCTTAAAGTTTATAAGGTACCTTCTATAGGAAAGAAACACAGACAAAACAAAAAAATCTCTCTTTGAGTAACTCTAGGGGATCCCAAGTTAGCATACCAGGAAGCCGACATACTAATCCATGAAAGAAATAAATCTCTTTCTTTCCTGTTGATGAGGATACATATCACACACCATAGAAACAGGTTTCTTTCACTGCTATGCCAAGTGATGAAAACAGTTTAAAAAAATATGTCTAAGCTGTGGATCCTGAAGCTAGTTCCCATCTGCCAGAACTCAGTGCCTTCGTATCACAAGCAGAGGCATGCGAAAAAAAATAAAATTATGAGCAGGTAACAGTATATAGAAAAGAAACACAAAAAAGAAAATGACTGGTGGAACAGAGAGAAAAATGTTGGACAGACCTGAAAAAGAATTATATATAAAAAATTAATTGTAATTAATGATGGAGACTTTTTATTTCTTCCTTTTTATCTCTGACTTTTGGAAAAAAATATAATCTTATTTCTTCCTTCTCCTCCATCTAAACAGCAGAACAAATGCAGGTAGTCTCAAAACATCTGACACTCTATGCCTTCAATGTAGACTAGAAGCATTCATTTTTTAAAATTAATGCAATATGAAGATATAAAAATTTCAGATGCATTAAAAAGCAAGCTATCATGGACCAGTTACAAAATAAGAATGGGAAGTATGTCTAAAAGTATCAATGAAGAGCATTTACTCCGACATTTCAATATCATGACCTTTTCTTAGAAACTGCCAATTTCGCAGGACCAGAACTTTTCACAGGAAAATTCTAACATTCATTAACCTTTCATTGAGTCTCCTGGTTCCAGTAAGAAATTTCTTCTTGACTATCAGAAACAAAATTGGCAACCAGAGGAGCTTTTCCCTAAAAGAAAGGTTACTTTCTTCTTCATAAGAGCCTTTGGTCAGGGTAGCTGACAGGTACACTCCTTACTGCTCTCACCTGATACAGTATCAAAGAGTTTCACTGCATGAGACAACACATCCTCTAATAGGAATAGATACAGTTGTGAGCCTAGAGATTGAAGACAGAAAACAGCCTGTCAGGAAGTACAATTCAATCCACATCTTAATCATTATTTACATGTAAGTGTAGTCCTAGAGTTAGCAATTTACTTAAAACTACTTTGATGCAATACGCCTGCACAGAGCAGCATCAAGATTCAAATTTGAGCATGAAAACCATTCATCTCAAGTGACAGCATCCTGCTTACAGTTACAAAGCTGGCTCACGGAACATCCTCCACCTACCCTCTATTTATTTTGTCATTGGGTCCCTGATTTATTTAAAAGGCAATAACAGAAAGATTGACTACTTTTTGAAAACTTTAATTACCAGAGAAATCTGACATGCCAAATAGGTGGTGAGTCTGGCCGTGGGTAATATTGCTATATCATATTTGCCTGGAAAATATATTGTTAATTCTAGTTTAATAATTTAGTGATGTTCTTGTACCATGTCATATGTAACAAAAGAGCTGGTAAGATATCTACAATACTTCCCAATTCTATCAGAAAACAACAGACAATCTAAAACCTAGCAAACATTTCCCGGTTAGAGTTTCATTTTTATAGAAAATACTCTGCAATGTCTACATTCAATGCCATTGAACTAGAACATATATGTCAAGGTAAGAGAAGACTATTTACATTAAAATATCATTTTTAAATGAGACCTTATTCTGTCAGTATGATAGCACAGAATCAGAGAATGGTTTGGGTTGGAAGGGACCTTAAAGATCGTCTAGTTCCAACTCCCCTGAAATGGGCAAGGACACTTCTTACTAGACCAGAGATATCTCTGAAGTTTAAACTGTATAGTATTATTGTGGGCTACATTTCACTCTAGTTAAGAAAATGGAAATTAAAACCATTTAGCATTGCAAATAGTGAATGAGAGCAGTTGAATACTTTAATTTCTCATTTTTTCCAGTATGTTATGATTTGATATTACACAGAACTATATACAACAGAACTTCAGATTTAGTAAAAGCCCGACTTTTATGGGAGAAAGGGTACACATACCTTCATACATATATTGATACAGCTGTACCTCAGTTCTTAAAAGTCTTATAATTCCTTGCATGAGGTGGGAGTTTTCTTATCCAACTAGTGAAAAGCCAGATCAACTTACATTTTAAGTAGTGAAAGCAAAGATACAGCAAAGATACATATCTGTTTATTCAGAGATTACACTTCAAAAGGGTTTTTTTTAATTATTATTTCAGCACATCTCTGTATCTCTACTTCTATCTTCTGGTACTTGTATTAACAATTTAAAAAAAGAAAGAGGATAAGAGAAGCACATGGAATGACTTTTAGGTGGAAAGACTAGTGAGGCCTTCACCTTTAGGAATATTTATCTATTCCATACAAGCTGTTAAACTCAGAATTGTCTCACAAGAAAAAGAAAAAGAAACTGCAGATATAAACCTCATAATCCTGAATGAACTGACAGGTACAACTGGGGAAAAGCTGGGCTATGTAGCTCAGGCATGACATCATTCTAAGGTATCAGATTCTAAAAAATAGTGTTGGAAAAGAGCTCCAAAGTAACTGAGCCTACCCTCTATCAAAGGTTCAAATTTAATAATGATGATTACAGAGAATCAGAAGAACATCTCTAAATTTTATTAGAAAAAGAATCTCTCTGAATTTTCTTTTAATTTGATGAACAAGACTGTCAGGAGAAGTCTCAAAAAGGCTAGTAAAGAATGTGAACCAAATATTCTTATGACTCAGAATTTTTGCACTGAAATCCTATACCTAAACACTTTCATATAGGTCCATTAGTTTAAGTTGCTTGTGGCATGGTGAGAAGACAAGACCAGTACTTCCTAAACATCAAATGGAGGTGGAAAAGGGGATGAGAAGGGCTGTCCTAAAGATGCAGCACAAATTACTCACAGCCATGCAGTAAGTGGGATTATGAGCAACACTCCTCGTACTTTCTCATATAGTGGGAGCATTGTCAGGGGCCTGACTGCTTCACACCAAGTTGAGTCTTCACCTTCTAGGACTGTGGAGTTGAAAGTTTTAGCACTTTACCCCTAAAACTTTTCTACTGGTTATTTCTCCATGGGTTTCCTGACAAGAGTAGTGACACCCTCCTATGCACATTCTTAAACAGGTGGTAAAGTACAAGGAAACCTACAGAGAGGTGATCAGAGCACTCCCAAATTTGTCACAACAAATCTTCCACTGAGGCAGTTAGTCAATGTACAGCAACAAGCTTTGAATACTGATCTCCTGTTGAATATCAAAACTTCAAATTTAAATGAAATTACAGTATTCTCCTACTAAACAATTTGCATTTAAAAGGGATTTTGGTGTAACTTTTTAAAACCCCAAATAGAATGGTGAACACCCTTAATTACAGTTTGAAAAACAAGTAATATGGCTTATTTATCAAATTCACTACTTTTTCAGGAAGTGAAACTCTAATAATGTTTTAAGTTAAAGGTTCTAGAGCATTAAGAAGAACATATTGGAGGATGTCAGCCAAACTGTCCTGAGTGATTCCCCCTTCATGACACAGTCCAGAACACTGGAGTCAAAAGAAGTCCAGTCTGGGACAAATTAGACACCGTTTTCTGTTTTCTAGCCCTTCAAACTCTGTTCCTCAGGCACTCTTTCATCATCAAGGGGAAGGGCAGAGAGGAGGGAAAGAAAAGCACTACTAAGTTTTCCCTTCACATTTTCACAGAAAATCAGCCGTTTACATCAAAAGAGACTCTGATCTCTGCAGAGCGATGTATGGGACAAGGGAATGTCATATGCAAGTTCTTCACTCATATATAAGTGCAAACCCATTGACTTCAGCCAAGGTGCTGCATTTGAAGCAAAAGGATTTTTCAAGTCATTCAAAAGGCACACAGCATATGTTGGTATTTCTATTCACCTCCAGGAGAAATATTTTCCCTTTTTAGAGTAGCTGCACAGCATGAAATAAGTCTTCTTTGCACTGCTCTGCAGAGATGCACTATTTTCAGCTTACATAAACCAGGACTTCTTGTACTCTAGACTGTGTGTGCCCTAACAGCCTTTCATGTCTAAGGTTTAAGTACTGTAAGAGCAAGGTAGGTATGGTTGATTGAAAATCAAAGGATGTTCAGTTATTTAAAAATTACAGACCTTGTACTTCTTTAAAAAAAAAAGAAAGTAAAAAAGGTTTTAAGGCACTTCTGCTTGCAGTATGGGTAAAAATCTTTAAAAAATATTCCAAAAACACCCTATCTTTACTCCTCATCCTTATATTCTCAAGTGCACATGAAAGTAGCTTTTATCTTTTTCTCCTCCCATTGAAAAATAAAAAATATTGAGAGGGTGAACAACAAAGAACATTACACTATTTTGTTTTTACGTTCATAAAAGTGATCCTTTTCAAGGAAATCTGCTTTCAAGTTTTCACCCTAAGAATTGCTACCCGTTCTAGTTACTACCCAGAATTTATGTCACCCAATTTTTGAAGTGACATTTGGGTGTCCTCACAGATGAAAACTTCATCTTGCCATTTCACTATTTAGAAAAGATTACAGTCCAGCAAATGATATAATTAGTCTACAAATAACCAAACCGTCTGGACATTTTTGGACACTTGAAGATAAAGTGGTTTTATTCACATTCCCTTTATGATATTTGTGTGTGACCTTTTCACAGGACTCGGTAAGGTACAAATATCCAATCCACCACAGAAAAACAGTTGAGCAAATGAATATTTCTTCCTGTTCTCACAAGACTTTTTTTTGGTCTTACATTTTTTTAAGTGTTAAAAACTTTAAGTAACACAAAATCTAAACTTTAGTACCTGAACGTTAATAATCTGAGAATCTGTGGTGATTGTGGCAGAAGTATTATGACACCAGGTAAAGTATTAATTCAATAAGTATTAATTCAATTTCCATCATATTACACAGTCCTCAACATGAAATATTTATAAAGATGCATTACGTATAAATCTGTCCATATTCGTAAACATACATATGTTTACCATTCTGTAAACTATTGTTACATATTCTTTGCTTATTTGAAGTTTAACAAGTCTATCAAAGGGTATAGACGTTGCTCGTTTGTTTCTTTTTTGCTATCTTTTTCTATCAGGAATAAAATAGAAAAAAAATCAAAAAACAACCAAATACAGGGTCTGTAACATTTCAGGAATAAGTAAAACCATTGGATAACATTATCTTTTATACAACAGGATTCCTTGAGGCTTTTCAACATTAAAAAAAAAATCACTATTTTTCTAGTCAAATGATGGAATATTCATCATGGTAACAACTGCATTCTATTACATAGAGAGCAGCATATGGTAAGTATTTATACAAGATATTCAACCAGATGCACACCAACATTCACTAATAAAAGCTAAATTAACACAGCATCTGCTGAGAGCATTGCCCAGTATGCCAGGCTTATGCCAGGCAGAATATGAAATAGTACTGCAGGATCCAAGCTAATCTACAATCTATCCAGACAATATATTGGTCACAGCTTTCAAAACAGCAGTAAGCTGAAACCACACATACTGCCAAGGATCAGAGAGCAGCTTAAAAGCTGCTGTGGTCTGATGTCACAGGCAAGGAATGTACTCAAGACCAAATCTGCACTAGCAAAGCAGCTAAAACCAGGGTATGGCACAGCTCGTTGAGAAAGTTATTTCTCTCCTATAAATGTTGATAATTAAGGCTTGACTAGTTCAAATTCTCTACAACAAAACATACATAAAAATGTAAAAATGTTAGAAGAAGTTTGATGAGAATTTTTTTTTAATGGAAGACAGGAAGAATGATCTTTTGATGCTGACAGCCTCAGAAATAAATCACTTGATTCAAGATAGTAAATAGAGTGCTCTTGCTTATAATAATTTTTACCAATAATTTTTGTAAAAATTTAAACCACAAATGACTTTTTAGTTCATAAATATATCCTAAACATCATCTCTGCTAGAGAGATGAGTGCATCCATCGTTCTGTTTTCAAATTTAGGACTTGTATGAGATTGTACGTATTATTAAAAATTGTCACTAAAACATTTCTTGCCCTTCATTATTGCTCTGCTCTTCATTTGTCCTGATCTGATATAAAGGAAAACCATTCAATCATAAGATATCATAGGTTGAAAGGAACAACAAGATGCCTGTAGCTCAACAACTTGCTCAAAGCAGGGATAGCTAAGGGATTGAGTTAGGAGGCTCTGGGCCTTATCTAGTTTGGTCTTGAGAATCTCCAAGAATGGGGACAGCACAAACTGTCTAGGCACCCTGCTTCGCTTCATGACTATCCTTATGGTGAAAAAATTTGTCTTCTCTTGTAGTGCTTTATGTCTGTTGCCTCCTGTCCTCAGACATGATGAAGATTCTAACTCCATCTTCTTGATAACCTCTCCATGGGTACTTTGTGGGTGCTGTTAGGTACTCCCAAAGCTATCTCTTCTCTGAGCTGAGGGAGTTGCCATCACTTAGCCTCTCTTCATGGGGTAAATTCTCTTATCCCCATCTGTCCCAGTGGCCCCTTGCTGAATTCACTCACGTTTTACATCTCTTATACTCCAGGGCCCAAAACTGGATGCAGTATGTTTTAGAGAGCACCATGTAAAAGGGGATAATCCCTTCCCTCCAGATGCTGGTCATGCTCCTTCTTATTCAGCCCAGGAAGTTGCTGGCTTTGTCTGAAGCCAGTGCAGATGCAGGCTCACATTCAGCTCACTGCACAGGAGGACCACAGTGCCTTTTGCACACAGCAGCTCCCCAGCATGGCAGTCCTCAAGCTGTAGCACCACAAGGGATTTTTCCTTACCAGACATGGGACTTTTGCATCGGTTCTTATTGAAATTCATGAGATTACTGTTTGCCTGTTCCTATAGTTTTCAAGGTCCTTCTGGATGATAGTGTTGCCCACGATCATATCAACTGCTGATCCCAGTTCACTGCTATCAGCATATTTCATGAGTGTGCACTACAGCACTTCCTTTGTTCACTGAGACGTTAAACAGAACAGATAATAGTATAAACCCATACAGTATTCCACCTCCAGGTAGAATGCAACCTGTTGACCACCACATTCTGAGTCCAGTCATCCAGAATTTTATCTACCTGGTTGACTATATTTTATCTACCCATAAAGACCATAATTTTCTAACACACATACAAGAATATTGCAGAAGACAATATCAAAAGCCATGGTGAAGACAAGATAAATGACATTCACTGCTTTCTCCTCATTCATTAAGCCAGTCATTTCAACCTAGAAGGCAATGAGACTCATCAGACATTATATACCTTGGCTTTCACAGCATGAATGTTTACAACCCTATATAGGCAAGATTTGTAAATTCCTCCTCTGTAGTATCTCCCTACCTCTTCTGTATTGTTATTTAGTCACAAGGATCTCCTGATAAATCTAACTTGTTTGCTTCAGTACCAGGGTGGAATCATTCTTGAGCCTGAAGGAAAAAGCCTTTAAAGGTCTCCTATCTTTCCCTAAATCCCTTGTGTGTCAGAACTTACTCCCCCATGGGATTCCACCTATGGCATCCCTGATTAAGCTAAAGTCTGTTCTACTGAAATCCAGGGTCAATGCTCTGGTACCCTTCTTCCTCATTCCCCTCGGGATCTTGTACTCCAGTATTTCATGGTCAACACAGCCAAGGCTACCATTGATTAACACATCCCCGACAGGTTCTTTCTTATTAGTGAATACTACGCTGAGATATGCATCAACTCTGGTTGGTGTGGGTGGTGCCAAGAGCAAAGAGCTGCCTCAGCAGCATCCTCGGTCCCCTGCATGTTCCCTACCATGTAAACCACGATGTGAACTGTCAAATACCTCTTTGCAGGACATGCTTTAAGCAGTTTCAGGTCATCAGACCCAGGCAAAGAGTAAACAAGTACACAAGCCGCACATAGGATGAGTCCCTTCTTGCAAGCCTACAATCAGAATGCTTTCCAAGAATGAGTGACTTAGCTCATGAACACTGTCCACTTCACGCTCACAGTAAGACAACTTCACTGAAATACAGGCGGAAGCTGTACCACCACGTCAGGAAGAAAGGCTTTGAAGTTTGCAAGAGTATTCTTAGTAGATGTCACAGCTGACATCCCAGAGCCAGTGGTTTAGCTTCTCTGCACATAGATTAGCTTGACGCTATAAAACTGCATCCTTGTAAAATGAAATGTAAAAGAACAGAAGTGTATGAGCCTTTCTATTTCTTGTGTTTGAAAACTACAGATTACTTTTTGGGAAGGGATCAAGAGAAATCCAGTGAACAGTCAGTTACTTATCTAGTTATCTGTCCAAGTTTACAATAACAGGTGCAACTTGCAGCTCTTTCGCTTTGCCAAATTTTAAAAAAAAATAAATTAATAAAAATAAAAATAATAAAAATGCAAATAAGTAACAAAAATAAGTAATAAAATAAGTAATTTAAGGCTGCTACCAATGATCTTGAGTATCTTGTGGTCTCGGCTTCCCCTGCTGTCCCACTGCCAGCTCTTGAAAACTATTACCTTTGGGAAGCACCTTCATGGGCTGTGCCTTTGAGCAGATATCCAAGTTTTGTTTCCATTAATTAGCTAACTACATTTCCCAAAACACACACATTCCTCTTCCAAACACTTCTCTTCTATTCTTAATGTTAATCCTCTATGGCTTCTCTCAAAAAAAGTAATCACAAACCCACCACCATATCTCACTAAAGTCCCAGTCTGCATGCTGATTTTGCAGATAGCCACCACAGAGCTCACCATCACTGGTCTGCTCTGGCCTCCAATCGGGAGGCCTGGAGACACACTATTCACAATGCTGCAATATCTTTTGAAAATACACGCAGGATCACTCTCGAGGAGAAAAGGCAACGCAGAAAGAACCGTGTCCTTTCAGTACCACCTGGGGAGCCATTCTGCTGTGCCTTTTGCAACCGGACGTGTCTATCTCGCATTGGCCTTTTTAGCCATCAGCGCACTTGTAGCAAGCGTGGGTAGAGTCCTTCACAAATCTTCGTTCGCGAAGCCTAGCCATGATGATGACCGCAGAGCTATGTTCTGCACAGATTTACTTTCTTGTGTATGTGTGTGGTTTCCAGCTATCTTCATTCCTGTTCACAAAATAAAGAAAAACAGATATATGATGCTCAGAGACTTCAAGGGTCACAAAAAAGGACAGGATTTTCCCTTAGGGAAGGAGAGAATAGTCAGTGTTAAAAGAGGAATAATGTGAAAAATATATTAGAAGTTTTATGCTAAGAAATTACGTAGGGGTAAGGGAAAACTATTAAAGAATGAAAGACTTAAAATTTGAATTTCAATTGCTAACTCCTACTGTATGCATTACAATTAAACAAAGAAATGAGAAGACATAGGAAGCCATGAGAATACATGGAAACAGTTTGAGCAGAAGTCCTGGTTTAAGTCTTGATGTCTAATTTCATATTATAGAAGTTGAACTTTGCAAAAGTTATCTGAAATTCAGCTATTTTTCGACAGTGGTAAATGGCAGACCAAACTCATGCTGATAAATTTAATGTTTTGGGATATGATCTAATTTACAATGAATTGGTTAATTCAACAGAAATTCCAACATATAGTCAGCAAAAAGAAACAATAATTATGAGGTATCACAGCAATCTGTTTTATAAAGGTTGGATCCTGCTGTGGATAAAAACACACAAAAGTATTCTTTGAGTGGGAATGGAAATGCAAAATAGTCTGGTTTGAATCAAAACCAGAAATAGTAAATTGAGAAAAACTCCAAAAATCTGCAAGGAACTCTCTATTGAGTTATCCCTAAAGTAGCAAAAAATCCATTATTGACAGTACTTGCTGGGAATAATCTCTCTTGGCTCTATGAAATGCCCGAGAACTTCTTTGCCAGGAAGAACACAGGCTTCCATAATCTCTCTGGGATTCTGCTGCTAGAGAAACAGTACCTTAAATAGGGACCTTTCTGTCTGAAAAAGAATATTTTTTATTAGATTCTGAAGGAAAAGATTTGGTTCATTCCTGAGAGACTTGTTTGTCTGGGGGAAGCAAGTGAACTATTTATGGCTTTTCCGGTAAGAAAAGGAAAAACTTATTTCCTGAACACTCTCTCTCTCTCGACTTAATAAATACTTTGAACTACTAAGCATTATACTAGTCTTTTGTGCAACTCAGACATGAAATAAAATATAATCATAGTTTGAACAATATGTGTTGGGGGTTTTCTATATTACATTTTCAGTTATTTTGATCTCATAAACAACAGCTTTTAGATATAAGTTTTCTGGTTAACATGTTTACTCTATGCTCCAGTGTCAATGCAAACTGCTTATACAAGTGACCTTTAACGTTGTACTTTATTACACTGTATCTAAAAAAAAACCTCTGAATGTTCTTAAAGCAATTACTGAAATTTTTACTTTCTATTACCAAAGAGAATGTGACTGAAATTTTTACTTTCTGTTACCAAACAGAAAACTAATCAATTGATTGTATTCATACAGTACCTAGAGATGTAGATCAATTATAAACTTTCATCAAAAGCTGCACTTTATGATCAATCATCAAGATTATTATAGAAACAATACAGTATTTCTTTACAATGGTTATTACCACATTAAAAGAGCCAAAAACTTTACATAAATGTATATGAAATAGTAATGGGCATAAAAAACTACACAATTTCCAATTACAACACCCTTGACAATTATTTCTATGTATTTAGAGTTTCTTTTCCTTCACCATGTACAACTTGAAAGAATTTATTTGCCAGTCAGCTTTAATGTAGAGCATTTCCTGGGCTCATGTCTGCTTCTGAAACACTGAAGCCAGAAGGACCAGGTTTATGACATGCATTAACATATATGAAATTAAATATCCTCTCTTTCCTGACAATTCACCGTTCTGTTTATATTGTATATATTTGCACTTTAAATTCTATTTTGCATTAACAAGTGGTAAAGTTGGTATTCACAACAGTATTCTCAGACGATGACCACGGACGGAGCTGAGATTTTTTTAGGATGTTCATCCTTTGTTTGTAGCAATCTCCTTGTTGGAAGTTTCTGATTTGGCAAGTGACAGTGGAACACACCAGACACATGTTTTTGGTTCTTTTCAGGGTAAGGACAGTCAGATAACAGGAAAGCTAACCAAGCTAGCTAGTTGATGCTGCACGGACACAGGTGAGAACCTGCACATACACTCTGCGGTTTAGGCATGCAGGACTCTTCTCCCAGCATTTTCAGCCCTTTCTTTTATAACAATCTGTCCAAAGTTTCACACATTATCCAGCATAGAATTGAGAACTGAAGTTCAACATCCTAATTTCACATATAAAGAGGTAATTCAATTTCTTGTGACCATTCATATGAGACTGACATAAAGCAAGGAACAAACGCAACCTGTACGTTGAAGAAGCTCAGTTCCAAAAATCACGGCTTCTTACTTCCAGAAGTCTTTTTCTTTCATAGTATTAAAGAGCAAAATTAAACCAAGGTTCTCACCTCACAGTAATATTAAGACAAAAATATACTGTACTGGGTCTGGCTCAGATGAACATAATTTTCTTCATAGTATTTTGAGGGTTCTGTGTTTTTGGTTTGTGACTGAAACATTACATATTAATTTAGTGTTTCTCTTTCTCCAAAGTAGTAACGATTAATCAGCTTATTCTTCCTACATTTGTATTCTCATGAATAAAGATTAAATATTTGATATTGTGATTCAGCCATAACAAGAGGATGTATTAATTACTGGATTAGTTTCAAACTTTGAAAGGTTATCCAGTGATTATACGTGTTTCAAAAAATTATGATATATCAAAAGTCTCTTTTCAGGTTGCTTGAAACATCATAGTTTTACAGAAAAAAGAGATTTACGTCTCTCATTTTAAGATAACTTCATTAAGGAAATAATTTGTGAGCAGGTCAGTATTATCTGACCTAATGAATTCACAGTTTTGACTAGCAGGATAAATTACATAGAAAGAAGGACTTAGAACTATAAATATGATTTCACTTCCCCCAAGAAAATGTTTCTTTTTAATTTAGCTAAGAAGTGATACCCCTCTTCCTCCAACCCAATTCAACTAAGTATTTTCCAGTGCATTATCTAACAGAAGTTTTCAGAATCTTTGTTTTACTGTCTGACCCATACAATTTATCATACTGTGCATTTTCAGTATTCATTTTCTAGGCTGTTTGAGACATGAAACACAATAGAAGATGCAACTTATATCAGCCGAAATACACCAAAGTAGTCCTCTTTCAGCTACACTAAGAAAATTACCAAGAAAAAAATATGAGATTTAGAACTTTTATCTCTGTTACATTCGGTGACTCAACTGTTGCAAGTTAATCTTCACAGAATCACAGAATATGCTGAGCTGGAAGGGACCCACAAGGATCATTGAGTCCATCTCCTGGCCCCACACAGGACCATCCCCAAGAGTCACACCACGTGTTCAAGAGTATCGTCCACACACTTCTTGAACTCTGTCAGGCATGGGTGCCTAAGCACTCAGTAAATATTTGAGGGAATTGTTGCCTAAAAATCACCAGGCAGTTGTTAATACAGATAAGATATAGAACAGGTCTTTTAATGCAGGCCTTCTAGGGCAAGGAGTACAAAGGCATCCACCCATGTCCAGGGGTTCCACAATTTATGGTCTGATCTGAGAACTATTTCCCCCCAGATCCTCCCAAAATCTGACCCCCCGGCACGCCTCACAGGAATTGAGTCAGAGGTCCCAAGACTCCTTTCTTCCTCATCTTCCTCTTCACAGCACGTCTTTGGAGCTTCTCCAAGGTTCCAGGCTTAAAGGTTGCTTTGACTATGACGGTATCTTGTTGTCCCTGCCTGGGGTGCATATGTTCTTAAACAAGATGTATTTACTATAATCTTGCCTTGAAAGGAGCCTAAACAAACCTAAAGAATTTAGAAATTTAATATGAAGTGGGGAATAGGGTTTGGTAAGTTTTAACTATTATTTTAAAGTATGAGAAACTACACAACTATACTAAAAATCCATATCTACTACACAGCTACATTAAAATCTACAAAAAGATAAAAAATCCTAAAAATCCTAAGGCATTAGAATAAAAAATAAAGAGCAAGATCTGGTAACAAAATACGTCTTCATCAACTTTCTTTATTTCACATGTACTCTGTTTGGGAGTTACTATCAGGTAACTTATATTCCCATTTCAGATTTTGTATGGACACCAACATTTAAACACAATGGAATCCTTCTTTTTCTGCAGTAAAGTCTTGTGTTCATATCACAGCAATCAGAGGAGAGAGAAGATGACATAAGCAGAAGGTAGCGCTACCAAAGCTTGTGTAATCCTGAAATGAAAAAATTTAACTAAATTGCATTTTTCTCATTTGGATGTATCATACATCAAAATCAAAGGACTTGAATAGAATAAAACATTCCTCTATCAGCTGCACCTAAAGCAATGATTTTGGTGGGTTTGCTACAATTACATTGGCCAACAAATCTGATGTCTAATTCTTTTGGTGATGTTTAGCTTAGTTTTTGGGAAACAATTTTAGCACTGCTTAAGGTAAACATTTTATAGTTCAGTAATCTGCCCTGTATGTTCACTTTAGTTTCTTTTAATTATATCACAATCTTCAAGGACTTCCCTCCCCCCTCAAAAAAATCTTATTTTTGACTTTGAACCATCTAGATATTTGCTTAATACATCAGTTCTAAAATTACATTATTATATCTTAACTGCATACAGTACAGGAGCTGCTGAAATGATATGCTATACCTCATTTAGCTAGATGAAAAGCAAATGATGCAATTTGAATGACAGCCCAGGGATTTTCATTACTTGCCTGAATATCCAGATATCTGTTAACTGTTGCTATTAAGACTTGGGATATGTCTGAGGAAGATATTACTGCATGAGATTTTGACTCTTGCTCTAAAGGTTAGAATCAGAGTATCAGGAAGGTCAGTTCCTAACTTAAGCATTTATGAAGACAGAAACTATTTCTTCATTTTAGACACTTTTATGAGCATCTGCTGAATATAGTGAATTGGATACAAAAGGATAACTGTACTCAGGCAGCAGAGCACCAATAATATCCATTAAATTGGCATGATAAATAGGTGAGACTTTATTTGTAAGAAATAAAAATAGTCACATGTAAACAAAAGCTCCACTGGGCATGTTTTTTTCCTCCTAGCTCAACAAAAAGACCCTGATATAGACCCTTGAGCCAAAACACATATAAAAACTACAGTAGGTTCCTGAAATGAGTAGAACTTGAAAAAAGGGTGGAGTGAAGTGGTGTCTATGAATTATTCAAACCATTTTCTTAGGGAAAGTGATCCTACAGAGGATGATTCTATAGAACACAGACTTCTTAGTTTATCTGAAACTTAGCTGAAAAATATTGAAATAACTCAAATTTTTCTTGTTAGGTAGCAGCTATGGCTCTGACAAATTTTTATTCTTAAAATGCAACTGAGCATATCAAACATGAGATTAGTTATTATTTTTATATTTCAATTAATCCCACTCAACTCAATTTTCTATCAGCAAAGCAGAATGTGTAGTTTTCACCTAACTAATTTGCCTACAGCTCAGCTTTTATTCAAAGGAAAGGAAGGAGATAGAGAATAGAGGTGATAGTAAGGACACCCATATTGCTAAATGAAATGTTCAAAAAGATATGTACTTAGATCTCAGGTGATGTCTTCAGACTTCTAGAAAAACTCGGTTCCTTTAAAAAAGTTGTGGTAATATAATTAATGATCTAATGAATGGTCTTATCAAATATAAAAAGCAGCACTAAAATTTCTTAGGAAGCCTTCACTTTGCATGACATTTCCACACTCTCAGAGTGATCAGAGTAATTCAGTGTTTTCCACTCAAATACATCCAGAAGTAATTAATTAAAATCCAGCTATGTACCTTATCAATTAATCCAAAATTATTTTCTTGTATCCAGGTATTGTCTTTTTTTCAGAGGAAATACTGAACTACATTGATTTATTTTTATGAAGTAGAGGAATTCTGATCATCAACTTTTAATTTCTTTATATATAATGTTCCTAAATCTTCACTTTCTACTTTGATCTAAAAATAGCATTTCCAAAGTTAGCAAAGATGAATATGAGTAACAATGAATACAGTAATGAAGCCATTTAATTTAAGAGTTAAACAATACCAAACCACCAAGGGTAATATAATGTCCTTTTAATAATTTTAAATGGTTATTGGGATCTTAAGTAAATACCAAACTGCTTGTGAGATGACTCTGTGAACCAGAAATAAATGCTACAAAACCAGAACACTGAATAGGTATTCAATGAGATATTTCAAGAATGGCCAATATGTCTTGAACTCTGCTCCATGTAATCCTATGTTGCACTTCAAAGCAGAGATCTAAAGCACTGGGATTACTCTTGTCTGAATTGTAATAGGGTGTCAGGCTGAGTAAAAAAAAAAAGTCTACGTATATGTTATATTTATAGCAAAAAAGAAGTAGGTTTCCATCTCTTTGTTGTGGTAACATGGGATTTGTTAGGCATTTCAGCAAGGAAAAAAAGTTTATCTCTAGGGTTCAGAAAGATAAATTAGAACTAGAATAATCTACTTTACTTTTTTTTTTTGTCCTCCTTAACTAGAGGCAAATTGTTGACTAAAGTCCCAGAGGCTAGGAGTAACTTCAAACATTACTTACTTAATTGAAGAAGGTCATATGCAAAGACATTTGGAAAATATAAAGGCATATATAAATGCACTTTATAAAGTATTTTGAGTACTGTGTGGTAATATAGTACAAAGATAATGAGTTAATTTACTGAGTTAATTAATGAGTTAATTTACAATGTTTTGTACCATTACTACATCAAAACCATGATGAGACGTAGACATGTTGTAGTTGGAAATTGAAATATAATGTCCAGGGCACTTAATTTACAGCAATTATGCTATTTTTTCCCTTGAAATTTGTCTGGTCACATCATTCACCTATTAATCACTTACAGTATTTTTGAAAATGTTTGTGTTTGGTTTTTTAAATTTGCTTGTTGTGATATTAATGTTAAAAGTGATCAACTGATCAGACTATTTTTTCAAAACATTGACTTGAAAGAAAAATCCAGCACAGATTCACCAAGATTCACCACTTGTACCTGACAAAGTCAATTGCCTTTTATGACAAATTAACCTGCTTGACTGATATGGGGCAAACAGTGGACATTGTCTACCTGGGTATCTCCAAGGCTCTGACATGATTTCCCACAGCCTCCTCCTACAGAAACTGATGTGTGATGATCTAGACAAGTGGTCCATGTGGTGGGTGGCGAATTGGGTGGGTTGGTGTAAATAGTTCCCTTTCAAACTGGCAACTGACACAAGTAGAGTCCCTCAGGGATTGATACTGGGCCCAGTGCTGTTAATTTGGATGATGGGATCAAGTGTACCCTGATGAAGTTTGTCAGTGATACCAAACTGAGTAGAGAAATGGAAGGGAGAGTCAGCCTGCAGGAGGACCTGGACAGGCTTAAGGAGTAGGCTAACAGGAACCTTAGGAAGTTCAACAAGGACAAGTGTAAGGTCCTGAACATGGGAAAACAAAATCCAGGAGAACAGCACAGGTTGTGATCTACCTGGCTAGGGAACAGCATTATGGAAAGGGACTTGGGGGTCCTGGTGGACAAGCACCTCAGTATGAGTGAAAAGTTTGCTGCTGCAGCAAAGAAAGCCAACACAATGCTGGGTTGCTTTAACAAGGAATCACCAGCAGATATAAAGAAATCACTATCCCACTCTACACAGTGCTGGTCAGGCCACACCTAAAATATTGTGATTAGTTGTGGTCCCTGCTGTACAAGAAAGATGTGGACAGGCTGGATAAGGTGCAGTGAGGGGCCACAAAGATGGCCAAAGGACTGAGAAACCTGCCACATGAGGAAAGTCTGAGAGAACTCTGTTTGTCCAGCCTGGAGAAAAGAAGCTCAGGGGACAATTTACAAGACATGCTTCAGTATGTAGAGGGTGTCTACAAAGAAGATGGAGACTTCCTTTTAACAAGGAGTTGCATGGAAAAGTCTAGGCTTAATGGATCCAAATGAGTCCTGAGGAGATTCGGGTTGAGCACAAGAGGGAAATCTTCATGATGAGAACACTCAACCATTGGAATAATCTCCGCATTATGTGGGAAGTGGTAGATTGCCCAAAACTGCCATTTTTAAGATTCAGCTGGACTGAGTGCTAGGCCATCTTGTCTAGACTGTGCTTTTGACAATAAAGATTGGACCAGGTGATCCTTGAGGCCCATTCAACATGGGGTTTTTATGGTACTATAATTCTATGATTCATGGAAAGCAACCAAAAATATTGCTTGGATTTTTAGGTGTGGGGGAAAAATAATCACTCCTTCATACTGTGGACTGCAACCAACAATTATATGGGCAAAGCAACAAGAATGTATCTATTGCCATATAGGAACACATTCATGCAGAGGTTTCCATATTGCCTCCCAAATTTTATGTATGCTAGAGTTGAAGAAATTTTTTTAAAAATTTACTGGCTGACTGAATTTTACAAAATGTTATGAATGTATGAAATACAGGTAAGCTTAAAAACTGTAATGTGGAACGATCTTTGCAACAGAAAGGCAAACCTAGGTTCTCCTTTCCCGTGTAGGTTTAACAGGTCTGCAAACTGTAGAGTGAGGTGAACGAGAAAGACTTGACACCTGTGATTCCCCAGGGAACATGTACTTGATATAAATATGAAAAGAAGTTATATTTCACCCTGACATGATATTTTATTTGAAAGCATCATTTTGTGAAATATTGGCATAATCCTGGCACCCTACGAGCCAGACTTTCCATCCGCAATAGTACTGGGCTTAACAAAAAATGTAAGGCCATTCAAGCAGGAAATAACTCTTTACAGGCATCACCAAATCTAGAAAAGCTAAGAGGAGATTGAGCCATGACTTACTCTACTGGAAGGGAGGAGAGAAGGAAAGAGAAAATGAGGTAGAAGTAAACCATTGGCAGCTTCTAGCCATGACACCAAAGGTGAATGGAAATATCTGTTCCCAATATCTTCTGGCTTGTTTCACAGCTTCCTGAAAGACATGAATGAAAACACTTCCCAGCTCGAATTCTTTTATATATTTCTGGCACATTTTTCTCATTTTCTGCCCATTTGGGTAGTTGCCTCCTACTTCAAGCATTTTCTTGCTTGAAGCCAGATTTCCTTTCTCCCTGGGGTTCATCTCATCTCTTTTCATCCAGTCTCAGCCGCCCTAGGACTATGACTTGGTCTTCTACTTCAAACTGAAGCAAAATCTTTTGCAGTCCCCATTTGTGATACATTTTTCCAGCCAGACTCAGCCTTCACTTAGTTGCTGTTCCTAATACTTAGCTCTAGTCAGGAACTTTTTGGATTAGTATTTCCCTCCACACTCATGTGCACAACCATTGCGCATCTTTCTTCCCTACGTGGACAACCCTAGACCATAGGAGTGATTTTCTCCTCTTTTTCAGTGTATTCCACTGATAAATTTCCTTCTCATTTCTGTTCCACAGAGCTTCACACTGTGTAGCTTTGGTCTCCTCTGACCTACAGTCAGGCAGTTGCTACTTCCTCTGGGCCCCAATTTTCTGTCCTATTGTGACATTCCACTGCAGCACAACCCTCAGATTGTTATGTGTTCAGTCTCTCTTCGAAGCTGGCCCATGTCTGGGATATTCGAGAGGCATTCAGGACAGTGGTGAACCAGCACAGACATTGAGAAACGTCTCTTCAGAATTATCAGTTACTAAACCAGACTATGGTAATTGGAAAGCCAATTTTTTAAACGTTTGCACAGGAAGATGTAAATGTCTTTCCCCAACACAAAAGGCTGAGTGTTTGAAGAAATTCAATCCATGCAGTTGAAGTCTGACCAAATTATAAGCTTGTTAAATAGGGCCACAGAATGGGAAATTTCACATGTTCTTATTTATGAGGTAGGACAGGGGGGAAAGTGGAAAAGGAAAGGGGGAGTGTCAATCCTGTCAGTGGTATCCAGAGCTTTAACTTCAGTGTCTATTAACTGTGAACTTGCAATGAAATATTATTTTATAAAATACAATAGGTCTGTGAAGCAGTCATGAGGTTTCAGGTTTCTCTACTGCTTTAAATTAGTCTTACTCTGACTCTCTTCTGAGCCCAGTGAAGTCTTTGTAGTGTGTGCCTGCTTCAGCAGGGAAGGCAGTAAGTTATTCCGGGTGCTCCAGTTTCAAATAGCATTGGACATTCTGCAGAGAAAGACAGTGGCTTAAGTCTCCTCAGGTGGAGAAAGCTGAGCCCAGATCTCACACATTTAGGGGGAGTGTCCTAACAACCAAGCAGGAGGAGCTGTGTGTTTAAAGAAGAGCATGCCTCCTGTTCCCTTGGGCACTCTCTGAAAGAAATTAATTTCCTCTGAGGGAAGGGACCTTGCTACAATGTGCCAGACACCAAGCAAAAGACACCCACCCCTATATATTTGGGTCAATCATGTGAATTGTATTACCAACTCTTTTACCCTCAGATTCCCCACCAGCTTAGTCCAGGTGGCTCCTCTAGTGTGCCAATCATTCTGTTAGCTAACATTATGATATGTTATGCTTCTAACAGGGAAGCTAAAATATCAGATATTACAAATATTCTTCACCCTCACTGAGTACCATGTTCACCAATGAAAAGAGGACTGAAATAGATTTGCTTAGTTATTGCCTGAAGTCTGTACTCATCTAACCTACATAACACATGTCTGTGCCAAGAGGCAAGCTCCAAGCATCAGACATATTCATCCTTTAAATAACACTGGACTAACAGACTTAGCAGGAATGACATACAAGACTTAGCAAGAATGACACAAACATGGCTTTCAATACTTTTGTTCAAAAAGAGTATAGTATAATCATCATACTTTTCCAAAAACAACAACAACAAAATCCTAAGCATTTTAAAGACCTGCTATAAGTCATTTCTATAAAACCTAACTCCTATTTATATAACAGATATTTTGGATATTTTGTGTTGCATGAACACCATTCCACCTTTGCCCTGGTTATATTCCCTTTGAAAATTAAAAAGTATCTTCTATCCAATCCAGTAGATCAGCTAAACTTTCTATCTATTTATTTGACCTTATTTTCTTAGACCAGCCTTGAAGTTACATTTCCCTTTTTTGCAATATTAATATGTAGAGAATATCAAGTCCTCCAACACGGCATTAATGTATTCCAGTATCACACCGATATGCTCCCTTTGGATTAATTAAGAAAGAAATATGAAGTTTTCATTGTATAGGAATTCTCCACAATTTTGGCTTTATAAAAAAGACTGATAAAATTGTTGATCCATTAATTTTACAATTGTTTCATACAGTTAAATATAACTGTGGCAAGCTGGGATTGTTTTCCTACAAAACCTATATTAAGATTTCAGCCTTCAAGGAAACAATAAAACAAACACCAGGGGCTTTGCTAGATTGAATCCCACTAGTCAACTGTGGTTAGGAAAGAAAATGCTAAAGACTTAATCTAAAATCAAATGTGATTTTATTAGAAGCATGTAAACCACAGCACAACTATATCTGAATCCTGAATGGTTTAATGAACACTAATTCAGATTGCTCGTTCTTCTCTCCCATTCTCTCTCACTGTGCTCATCTTTTTGACCAGTCCACCTGATGCCTCATAAAAGATGAAGTCCAAAGGAACAAGAGATTTTGTTTCCTTAGGACAAAGACAACTGTTAGGAAGACAAGTTTTTTTGTTTTCTCTGTGCATGATCAAGTAACTTCCCATTCTGAGAAGTGAAATATCTAAGATATAAACATCCATAAATGCAAGCTAGGTCTACTAATTAATCACCTGCATAGGCACAATGGAGCCATATTGCATTTTTCAGAGACTAAAAAACATCAGTAGACAGTAAGGACCTCAAAAGCTTTTTTTGAATGAAGCATTTTCCAAGAAAAATAGATCATGTATTAGAAGAATGACATAGGCATCACTAAAAGTACCAAACAGCTAAATTCCACATGCAATCTCCCATCACAGATGTTTAGAATGGGATCAAGGAGGTGATAGATGTGGTCTTTGTAGAAATGAAATAACACTAAAAGCACAGAAACTTCTTTAAATTCCCACACTCAATGACCAAATCTGATAAATCTCTAGTCATAATATATTCCCCTATTAATTTGTCCACTGAAAAAAATACTATACTATTTGAATATAATGAAAAACCAAAATACAGAGCATATAAATACAGATTTATTTTTTTTTAAAGGGACAAAGCATAAAAGATTTCTTTGCCTTTTGAACTTAAGACATACACTTCATAGAATATTTAAAAAAAACAGAATTATTTTATGCTTGCAGTGGGTAGCATAATTTACATGGTGTATATATATATGGGCTTAATACAAGAAAATAAGCAGCAGCATACAAATAATGCCAAAAATATAATACCCAGGATAATATATTTTGGTTTAGTTCATTTCTAATCTGTACTTGAAGTTTTACTTAAAGCACAAATGAAAAGTTAGAGACTCATTCTTCATTTGGTATTCAAGATCCTGAAAATTGTTGACCTGCTGAGCTCATATCAGAAATAGTTTGTTGGTAAATTGAACAGTGTTCCAAAAGATTTTTGACTGCATTGCTCATAGTATGTCTCCTTAACAATATTAGACTGTGCAATAAAATATTGAATTGTAATGCCTATGTGTAATAGGATTGAAATGCAGTTCATATGCCAAGTCAGGTCTTGTTTTTCTTGATCTTATTGCTTATGAGTACAATCTTAGCAACATGTTAATATAATCACCATGTAAAACCTATAGTTGCATTACACAAAAATATTAAAAATTCTAAGTTTGCAAAGTCAAAGATTAAAATCCTGGGAAAAGACAGAGACAGAGCTACCTGTGTAAGAAAATACATTATGCAATTGTGCCACACTTTTTTAAAAAATGATTAGCATTCAATATGATACATTCAAATTAAAATTAAAGGGAAAAAAAAGTTTAAAAATGTACATACAAGGAAGTTAAGAATTACACTGACATTTCAGTTTTGTCACCTGGATATATTGATGACTATGATTGAGGGAATTTGCATTAAAATATAAAAGCCATAGCCCATAGCTCAAATCAAGGGCACGCATTCTAATTAAGTACATCAGTACAGTACATCAGGGAGAAGAAATTAAGAGTTACATTGTGCCCAGCTGTTCTGAGGAATGCATGAAGTTCAAAATGGACTTCCATCATTCATACAATTATAGGGGAGAACCACTGACTCCTGCACCCAGGGGAATAGAGAAACTGCTTGGTTCAATTATTCACTTGTCTGAAGAGCAGAGGCCCAGAAAGTATTACAGCCTCTGATGGTGATACCAGAGCTCAATAACCTGGGAAACTCTGAGGTACAAGGATGTAACACAGGAACCTACTGAAAAGAACAATGTCTGCTAAGCTTCAAATTAGTTCCAGGGAGAACCTAGTTGTTCATGCAAAAGATCGGTATTTAAATTTATGGATCTGTGTCAGGAAGTTCTATATTAGCTAATAAGACAAGGTTTGTTGAGGGAAAGGGAATGGAGCCAAGGAGAAAAAGCAAGGCAAGAGAAAGATTACTTGGTTGAAGAGGATTATGTGAAAATGTGAAAGAAACTTGGATGAAGTCTGCAGAGGAGAACAGACTTTTCAGAGTGAAAAATCTAAAACCTAGTCTGGTATCACCATCAGACTTCAACAGATCTCTGAATTGCCTCAGGTCCTGAGTGGCTCAGCTATGAAAAAAAGAGAAGAGGGGTGCTTCTACCTGCAGAACAGATTCAATACACTCTTGCCCCTCTTGCCATTTGGGAATCTATCACCTGTGGAGGGTGCCCACAGGCTTCAGCACTCCTACACAAAGTAGAAAATTCCCAAGAAGCTTTAAGGCTATGATTTCAGGACAAAGAGACTCCACGACTGTTTATTTCAGTGCAAACATATTAAGGTCACTCAGAAAAGTTTAGAGCACTTCCATAAGCCTGTTTACCAGAAGGAACAATATATATGCCAGACAAACCTAAATTAGAAGACCAAGCAAACCAAAATTCAGATATTGAATTCATCTTCTTCTCATATATGACTAGATATGTATATTATAGAGATTCAATAAGCAAGTTGCTGGGATGTGGGAAAAGGATTAAAGACAAAACTACATACAAGTTCAGTTAAAACCACTTTAAAAACCCCTAAAATTTACTAAAATATTTGTTGTCCAGGATTTCAATAGGTTTTAGCTAAAAACTCTGTGAAGAAAAAGAAAAGGGCAGAGAGAGAGATGTGGAATTTGATCACTCAAAAGGAAAGACCTCAGCATCCTCTACGTCTTCAACATCAGGCTGCTCAGGAAACATCTGTCAGCATTGGCTTGAGGATGAAGACACACCTAGACAGAACAGCTAAATTAGATGTTGACTTCAATTTCTGGTCCCAGCCTTTTTCTCAAGGTTCCCATTCCCAAAGCAGAGACAGCTGAAACAGCAAGGTGTCAGCTTCAGAACTACCACAGCCAACATCCAAACATACGAACATAACCTGAAATCAGTCATCCAACCAATTTCAGCTTTGCTGTAGAAACTAAGTAGAAGATTAAGCAGAATTCAGACCTCACTGGCAATAGACTATCAGCCCTCAGATTCCAACTATCTGGCATGTCTGCCTCTACCACATCCTAAAAATCAGTCCAAGGTACATTCTTTTCACTGTTTGAACAAAAATCTGAGCATATAGCACCTCAGCTTTCAAGATGACATTTTTCTGAAAGCTCTTCCTGTAGACTGAATGTCCCTCTTTATTTTTTCATCTAGCCGAGGTCAGAGGTAGCCACACATTAAATTCTTGTAGTCACAGTTCCATGGTTGGACATTGCTTGGGAGCCGGCCCTACAGAGAGTGATGAAATCCTAACTGGAGTACATTTTGACCCAGTTTTTCTTCCCACATAAAGCAGTGTATAAAAGATGACTGGTGTGTAATAGGCCTTCATCCCAGTATAGGATTAGAACCTAGCCAAGGTATGCACTCAGCTGCTGGGTCCCATATTTGTGGCATATGCATAAGCATCCTGGTTGTTCTTTCAGTGAAACATAGAAATACAAAGCTACTTTCAAAGTTAAATGAAAGAGAATAATATTTTCTTATTCTTGATACATCACCAGAGCTTCCATTGGATGTGGATTAAGAGTATAAAATGTCATATTTAATTTTGGTTTGTTGAATTGTTAATAACTACGGGAAAATACATGCTGGAAATATTAAATATTTTTCACTTTTAAAAAATAAAATGCATTTTAAAAATAGACAGGTTTATTTCAATTGAAATAAATATTGATTTTTTTTATCTTAGTATAGTATTGACAAGATAATAAAATTCAATCTTTTTACTTTAATGAGTTTTATTTGTCATGCTAGCAAGCACTAGTTAAGCAAGAAATTGATTTTCTACAGCAGAATTAGGTCATAGTCAAACACTCCCAATGTATTTAATTTTCTGCCCCTACTGATATCCAGCTGCAGAGTATTTAAAAATGCATACACTGTTTGTACTCTGAGTAAGCAAGACAGATACAATAATTATTGCCCTTTCCCAAATAATTCTGTGCAACAAAAAAGTGAAGACTTTTTTGGTCTGTTTTTATAAGGTAAACTTACTCTGTTCTCTATGGTCTTAGAAACAAGCTCTTCCCCATATTGTTCCAAATAAAGGCCATATACGAGGGTGACCAGAACTATAAAAAGTAGTCCAATGTAGTTTTACTGCTTGTTGTGGTTTCAGTCCAGCTGGCATCTTAGTACCACACATCTGCTTACTGATAGCACCCTTATCCAGTAGCATGGGGAGGAGAATTGAGGAAAAAAAAAGATAAACCCCATGGATTAAGATAAGAACCATTCAATTATTGAAATAAAATATAAATTATAATAATAATGTAGTTAAATAGGAGACAACAAAAAGGGAAAGAGAGGAATAAAACCCAAGACAAACAAGCAACGCACAATAAAATTGCTCACCACCTGCTGACTAATGTCCAGCCCATTCTGAGCTGCCATTTTTAGCTCCTGGTCAACTCCAGTTTATGTACAGAGCATTCCATCCTACAGTATGGAATATGCCTTTGGCCAGTTCAGGTCAGCTGCCCTGGCCATGCTCCCTCCCTGCTTCTTATGCATTTCCTTGGTGGCAGAGCATGGGACACTGAAAAGTCCCTGACTTAGAGAAAACACAACTTAGCATCAGTGTGTTATCAACAGTAGTCTCATATTAAATCCAAAACACAGCACTGTACCTAGGAAGAAAATTAACTCTGTCCCAGCCAAAACAGGACACTACTATCATATACACTGACACTGGTAATTGTTATTTCAGCTAAACTATGCAAACATGAAAAAAATAGAAAGCCTAAATATTTCACTTGTCAGAAGTGATGTCATATTTGAGAGTGAGACTAATAAGAAGCTAAATAACAGATTGTGTGTCTAGCCCATAGAAGTATGAATAAAAGTCTGCCTCAAAATGCTTTTTAAATCCATGCTCATAAATCCAAGTATTATGGGAAAAGTCTTAAAATACTCTAACTACAAAGCACAGACAGTTAATTAATTTATAAACTCATAAATGGTATCAACTTCTGCCTCTGAAAATTAAGTTTAAAAACATTGTTCCAGGCCAGATTTGAATCATTCATTCAAAGGAAAATTTAATTTATATTCCACCATGTCCCTGTGTGAATCATTTTTAGTAAGGAAGAAGCCTCAGAAATTTATGTTTGATGCTAAATCTCAATGACCAGTTCTACAAAGTGCAAGAATTGCAGAAGACAACAGACACTGTGTCTGAAATTCCCTCTGCTGTGTCTTTTCTCCCCTCTCAAACACTGACAACTGCAAGACTGGAGAGAAGCTTAATCTCTGGAGCAAAAATAAGCACTTCTAACCACTTCCATGCCTACACAGGCTTGTGTACAAATGCACACAGACTCAGGTGGAAAAGATGAAGCATCATTCTCAAAACTACAACCTGAAATTAACTGGAACACTTTTTACCATTGAAAAATTAAGAATAATGTGACAGACAATGGCATTATTCACTTTGAGGTCAAATTCATTGTAAGATCAAATAAAGAAATTACCTAACAATATTATAATATAAGTTGATTATGGTTTTGAGAAAAAAGTTCTCCAATTGTCATTTGTTTTATTGAAACAACAAAGTAATGTTTTATCTTCTTCCTTTTATGCAGGGTTTTGTATTATATGAATAGCTAAGAGGTCATAAGTATAAAATGACTCATGAGGAGAATTATTAATGCTGGTAAATTGGACTGTACTCCATAAGATATGACAAAGTAATTACTTTCTCAAGAATTCCCCATTCCTCTCAATATGCACTGATAATATGCTCTGTTATTAATATGCTCTATTATTAAGTCTCTGCTGTAATGGTTAGATGCTTTTCTTTTCAAATGCAGGTACCATCCTGTATAAACATACCATTTTCCTTCCTATGTAGAAATGTGTTTTTCTTACTGCATATTCTTCAAAGATCTATAAATCAAGGAGAAGATGAAACAACATTTACGAATGAGTGTGGAGATCTCTGCTCTGCATGCCAATAAATATGATATCAGACATTTCTCAGTGGAAGCAGTGGATAGTTTGGCAGTTGGCTGACAAGGATGAAAATGGTGCAGATCTGAGGTAGATCACAGATGCACTGACTGTAAGTGCTGCCAGCTTGTCTATTGCATGCTCTTTGTTTAACTCTCCTCCTTCATTGCTTATTAGTATCTTAAATAATATTGTCTTTCTAATTTTACCTATTTTCTCCTTGAAGCCTTGTTCTCCCCTTAACTATCTGTAAAGTGTCCTTAAAGGTTCAAATGCTATATATTCTGTGGTTAATATTTTACTTACAAAAATTATATCTCAAAACCTCAGAATTTCCTAGGTCATGTTGATATATACCCCCCATGATGTGCTAAAGTTTTGAATTAAACTGCAGATAGAAAAGAACTTCGATTTGGTGAGCAAAAAATTAATTTTTTCAACATTTTTTTTCAGTCTTCTCCCCAGGAAAGTGGTCACAGCACCAAGCCTGACAGAGTTCAGAAAGTGTTTCAACAGTACTCTCAGGCACATGGTGTGACTCTTGGGGATCGTCCTGTGCAGGGCTAAGGGTTGAACTCCGTGATCCTTGTAGGTCCCTTCCAACTCAGCATATTCTGGGATTCTGGGATTCTTCTGTGTTGGACACAGCTTACGTTACAATGAATGCTGGTGCAAACTGCAGGAATAATGCAACACCGGACTGATTTTTGATTGTTGGCATTTTTAACGGTAGATTAGATGCATAGAAGCAATAAAATGGAATAAAAGTGAGAAAAATTTACTGGTTTTGAAGGCTGATCACGCTCAAGGTCTTAATACGTTCAAGGTGTTTCAAACCTAGAACAGCAACTATTAAAAGGGATCACCAGAGTCCATGCATTCCAGAGAGGAAACGCTTATTTTGAAAGGTAAGAACTCACAAAAACCCATGAAAAAATTGGTTTTCTACACTTAGAAAATTCTATTAGTTTAGAATATCTAGTTTAGAATATTTACCACAGCTGTTAGATATTGGCTACAAATGGAACCAGTAGCTCTTTCTCCCGGATTTTATGCATAGAGGAACTGAGGCAGAGAAAAATAAAGTGTCTGTCTTAGCTGATCTGTTGTCTCAGCAGAAAATACAGGAACTGGAGTTCAAGAGCTCCGAGCTCTAATGCAGACACCAGAGAGACATTGCTCTAGGTACACACAGCACGCTACCATTAAAGAAGTTTGCATTTTGCATTTAGAGTATAAGACTTCTGTTTTAGGGACCAAGCAGGTCTCTAACGCTTTCAGATATGTTAAAAAAAAAAAAAAGGAAATGGTATACAAAAAAAAAAATAGATACAGCAATATTCATAGGCTAACCTATAGTTCAACACAAAATGTTAATTGGGCCCTAAAGGAAGCACACATGGCCTCAAAGGAACAGAAATACCCACATATAAATATCAGAAGATAAACAGTAAGTCAAGTTTTACAGAAAATACAAAAAGCAAAACTAAAATCCATCCAGACAGGCATAAGATCAACAGCACAACTGCTCGCATGAGGATAGAATATGGCTGTTTGGCAAAAGCATCAGACAATGAGGAAAAAAAATTGGATGTGCTGACATTTAATGCATCATCTCAAAAATATTTCAACATTCCTATCTAAGAGAATTTCTATAATATTTAAAAAACTGCAAATCACAAATGTGAGTAACTAAATATTCTCAAATATTCTAAGCCTGACATGCAAAATACACATAGCACTATACATAAAAGTTGCCAAGTGGTCTGAATAGAGCAAAGAGCCCTTTGATGCTTCAAGCATAGGTGAAACTGAAATCCTAATATGTAGGCAAACCGTCAGCCAGGGATGACTGGGAATAGTTACTGTGTTACAAAGAAAAGCAGCAGGAGAAGAGGTTGGGATTGAACTAATTTGGACGGAAAGTGTTGGGTCTTGCTCTGCAAGAGAGAAATGCTCCAGTAAAGCAGTAATGGCTCAGTAAGGCAAAAAGACTATCTAGATTTTAATTTAAATAGAATTTAATTTTCAACACTTTCAATTGAAAGCTGATTTTTTTTTCTCTTCACATACTGATTTCCTAGAAAGCAAGGGGGGCTTGCTTCCATTTTTAAAATTTGTTCTCTCTCCTTAACATGGTCTCCCTTCATCCCAAACATATTCTTTGTGTGACAAACAAGAAGAGAGATAAGAAAAAAGAAGGAAAAAAAAATCACAATTACTGACAACATAAAGGGAAATTTAAAAAAAGTGACACATTCTAACTTCTTAAAGATACACTTAATTTGTAATAAAACAGAGAAAAAATCAACACTCATTAAAAAATACAATGTGTGAAAGCTTTTCATTAAATTATGTGTTAATTTTTCAGTTCTTAACCTAAAATTTAGGTTAAAAAACTTAATCTTCGGGCAAACAGAGTGAGTGACCTGTTGGGTAAGAAGGCAGAAGTGCATGGGATACCTGCTGGTATTAACTATGTTTTTACATAGTTCCATATTATTTTTACATAATTCCACATTAAGTTCTTAATTAACTTAGAAAATACAGTGAACAAAAGATATCATAGGATAAATTCAGAGCTGAAAAAAAAAAATTTGCAGGACCAGTTACATGGAATTTACTGTCAGAGTGGGTTAAGTTTTTCAAAAGGAGGTTTAAGTCTACCCTGGTTTGACTCTGCTCTATATTTTTCTTAGAGGTTTGAATGATGGAATAGCAGAAGGCTTGCAAATATTTTGTCACAGATTTCAAGACAATAAGGAAAAGGACATGACAGCAGCAAATTAAACCCCAGCAACAGCTGTAGAAGGTGCTGAAGATTGCAATGAATTATTTTAGCCAGACCAAGTCAATTCTATTTCAAAACGTTGTTACAGCATATTTAAAAGAGAAGTTGTCTGACTGTTCCAACGTTGAAGAAATCCCAAACAATAAAAAACCCAAAACATTCTAAAAGAAGAGTGACTGCAAAAGTTGCTGTCATAGGTTTCAGAAGATCATGAGAACTTCAGCGCAGGAGGGTAACTTTTCCCATCTGCCCCTTGCAGGGACTATCTCAAGTCTGAGGCCTTGGCTGCCACACACACTGCCCTCAGCACCAAACTGCTGAACAGTGAAAAGCTCCAAATATTGCCCACAGAGCAGGACTAAAGGCTGTTCTTTCAAGAAAAGCAGGTCAGAAAGGTCTTTGATGCACTCAGGTTGTTAATTTATTTAATAATACAGAATGAAAGGGTGGTATTTAAGAGGACAAGTTAAAGTTGAAAACTGGATATTGTCAGAGCCTGTGTTGCACTGTGTGACATACCAGCTCCTGACTCACATGGGCACACACACATACACACACACTCACAGAAGGAAGCAGCAGACTCAGGGACAAACAACAGTGAGAGATGTTCCACCAATACTGTAAACATGACTTCTATCTTATTTGAGCAAAATACCTCTATCATTTCAATACTGAAACTGAAAAAGGAAACTGGATCTGCACCATACAAATGGACCATATAAGGACTACAAGGGCAGAATTTAAAAGAGGTCATAGCAGCATACAGATATGTTATTTACACTGCTTCTCTAATCCAACGCTGTTTTGAAATGAAAAAGGCCAGCCTTGCTATAAAGTCTGCACTAGGTCACTGAAGTCAGCAGAGATGCACTTAGCTGACTTCGATGATGTTTAAGCTCTCTCAGGTAAAGCCTCCAGACTTTCCTCTTTGAAGTTCTTTCTTGCATTAGGAGAAATGCTCCTCTTGCAAAGGAGCCGTAGGTAGAAGCAAAAACACTTTCAGGGAGAGAGTCTTCAAGCATACATAATGCACTAGATACACTTTACAGGTTCTAGCAACTTTTTGCAGGACTGTTCCCTCAGTCAGTCAGGCTCTCAGCTAGCTCTGCAGAGAGTGACTGGGTTAACCAAAGCAATTATGGAATGCATTCTTCTTGTACTCTCATATATGGGCCATTTTTGTCATTAAAAACTTAAATCCAAAGCTCACAGAGATTAATGATGAGCTCATTTACACTTCAATAGAGTCGTCATGACTGTAGCTGTTGACAATTTATAGCATTATATTCTTCACAGAAAGCAAAGTCCTATTGAAAATGCCCTATCTTCCCACTTACTTTCAAAATAAACTTTTTTTTTGAAATCTTAAGCAAGGAAAACCTATGTTTTCAAGTCATAGACTCCAGTTCCCAGAAGCTAGACAAATATGTATTCCTCCAGCAACATTTGTATTGTTTCAGTGTTGAAATATTTCAGTGAATGAAGTCTTGCACATACACTGTAATTGGTAAAACACCTGAAAGCCAAATACCCCAGGACTCTCTTGCACCAAGTATGTTCTTCACTCCCCTCACAGCTCCTATTGTGCAATGGCCCTCCTAGCAGAATGAACACAATTCTGCTGTAGCCAGTGTTGCTGCTATCAAACAGGAGTTTCTGCAATACCAGGCTGAACACACAAGCTCTCTGGGTACAGGTGCTCAGCTGTGTAGATGGAAATAACATACCCCACCTAGACAAAGATGAGGGAAGGCAAAGGCAGGGGTGCAGACAGAACAAAAATGGAAAGCCAGGAGTCAGAGAGAGAAATCAAAAAAATAAGCTGGAGGAGAAAAGGAAGAAGTAAGCTCCTTATTATAACAACCCCTTGAGTACAGGCTATTCGAGAAACTCTCTTTGAACTAGGACCTGAGATTCCACATTCCAAATATATCCAAATAAAAATCTGTAGCATGGGTCTAAAGCATATACTTCTGTGTGTCAGAATGACAGGACTGTTCTAGACCAAACTAAAATCAAAAAAAAGGTTTAGAATACAGAGAGAAAAGCAATGCAAACCAGTCCAAATGGTTCTGCTGTGTCAGCAAAGTCCAGAAAAGACAAAATGGCTGAAAAATTAAAGGAGAAACTCAAATAGAAAAAAAATTGGCTACCTGCAATGCACCTCAGAAGACCCTAAGCAGGTAGTGCTAGCTGCTGAGATAGTTCTTCAGATGTCTTGGCAACAAGGGAGCAGATGAGGCCCTAAGTCTCATTCACTGCCACGTGAATTCATGTTGCTGGCTTTGCAGATGGAAAATTTGATAAGAAACATCTGTGGCTCTGTGAAACCATGTTAGGCTTTGAACAAAGGAGCATGTGTAGGAGGGAGAGCAGGCAAACCTTCTCTATGACAGTTCACAAAAACGCTCAACACTGTTCACATAGTTCTACTCTGCAGCAACACCCCACACAGATCACTAAATATAGGGCTCTATCTCAGAAAAAAAAAAATTGTTAACAATATGAGCAGCATTATATCACCAATATCTACAAAAATTGCCTGACTGTAGAGTATTTTATGCCCATGAGAAGTCAGAAAGCAACTTAATGTCCCTGAGAATACAGAGCACAAGCTTCTACAATGGCCAACACATCTCAAGTGGCCAAGCAGAGCAATTTCAATCAAATCCCTTTTCCAAAATTTATGAGGAAACTCCGCTGATGATGTTTTCTGCATCTCTCCACATTTCCCACATTCCAATCATCTCTAGTCCTCAGCCTCCATAACCATGCACATGCCATAAGAACAGTGTGCTTAAATTAAAGGAAGATCCACTAAGAACAAAACATACTTGTGGATACAACCTCTCAACCATTACCCTCACAAATTGTCAGAGGATGGACCACATTCAAGAGAAATTATATGTGTATCTTAGTCTGTAGTGGTTTTGATTTTAGATTTTTTTTGGTAATTAGGTTGTAATTGAGGAAGTAGGTTTTTTTTAGTATTTTATATGATTTTTTATGTTCTGCTATCTCGAGGAGAGTAGTAAGATTTTCTCTTGTTAGTTTTTTTATTGGTTACTCCTGAATTTTTATTGTGTATATCTATTTTGGTTTTTTTTATCTTCCCTCTCCCTTTTCCCTTCGGGGCAGGGGGAGGTGTTCAGGGTCCCTTCTCCTGTGTACATAGTATTCTAATTGTATATAAGTGTAAATACATGTGTATATTTTTGTACAGCTTTGGTCTGCTCATTTCAGCGTTTCAATAACTTTTCCCTTCTCCCTTTCCCTTATGTTCATAGAGGGGGTGGGGAGAAAAAAGGCTGCAAACTGTAAAGTTTGAACATTCGGCAGAAAGATCAAATCCAAACCGTTACATAGTCCTACTGCTGTAACCTCGTCCAAAGCATCAGTTGTTATACACACATATATACATGCACAGCAGAGACAAGCTACCTGACTAAGTTGATGACTGGTTTCACCCAGTGCAACAAGCCTTTTTATATACCACTGTTCCTCCCCTCTCCCATTTGCCAACACACTTCCCTGAAGCTCTTGCCACCAGCTCTAGTTGTACCGGCCAGGTTTAACTGTTTAGGAGGTGACACTTCCCAGGCAGGAGCCTGGGAAAGTGCTCTGAAAGGCACAACATAAAGATGGCAGTGTTGTATTTGGAAGCACTGATGATCAATTCATCAAATCCCATTCTAAATAATCTTGCAGGAAATGCACAGCTCTGCTTAACTCTTTAGTAAGCATATGGTAATCATATATATCTACACTACCTGGGTGCATTCACCACTTTTTCTGGAAGGTCAGGATGTTTATTAACTCATTGTTTCGGCATGAAATGAAGGAGAGAGGCATGTAAACCTGTTTCATATACAAAATTAGAAAAGTAAAACCTAGTATCTCCCAAGAAACTCAGGATGCAGCACTGTAGCTCTCCTGTGTCTGAGAGGTAATAAGAGATCAGCTCCGACACCAAGCCTTCCTTCATTGTCACAGCTATACACATTTGCACAGAGCACTCTGAGGCTAAAGGACAGCTTTGTACCTATCTTCAATAGCTGAAGGCACAAAATTGTTCCTTCTCTGAGTGTTTGTGAACTGTCCCTATACATTAATCATTTCTTTAGAAACTAAACAACAAGAAGTAACAACTTAAGCTGTAAAGATGAAGTGGGATCTTACCGAAAAGATCCCATAACTTTGAGTGTAAGTGAGCAATGTCTAAAAGCTGGTCTGAAAAGTCTGTTTATATTTTTACTTCTTGTATGCTGGGGAAACACAAATGCAGTGTAAAACATACAGCTTTGCATTTCATAATTGCTAATACAAGGGGATATATAATATAGTATCTATTTAGTTTCAGAGTATAATAAATATTAAATTAACGTTATTAAGTTCCTCTTTTTTTCTTAGGTCTAATATAGTAATTTCTGCACACACGCACACATCTATGCACGATCTAAATAAGGTTTATGATCATCTAAATTCAGAAGTGGATTACTGATAATAAAAAGTACATCAGATTAAATTATACCCAAACTATATTTTTCATTTAAAACAGATTTCAGTGAAAAAGTTTGCTTTGATAGAAAGCTACAGATTGGCAAGTGCAAATGTCATCCTATCCTCAAGCAACCTTGTACCAGAATAGCATTTCTAATGATAAAATATGCTCCATGCTCTCCAAATCAGCATAGAATGATCTCTTTCATTTCGTAATACAAAATGCAGGGAAAGCTGCCCTCATTGTGGTGGCCTACCTCCATCTAGTGATGAGAAAAGGTATATAAATTAACTCTACAACAATAATTAATTGTTTGCCAGTGATTTATAAAACTTATAAATCACAAAACTCTGCTCCTATTAATTTTCAAGTGCTGAAGGAAGTTTATGTGTTCCAAAACAAACAGAACAGGTTGTCTCCAGCATGCTTAAAGACATGCCAGTCATTTGTGCAATGCATGTAGGATGTGCATCTCTTACATAGACCTGGACAGGTTGGAAGGCTGGGCTGTCAAGAACAGCATGAAATTTAACAAAGAAAAATGCAAGGTTCTGCACCTGGAACAAAATAGGCAAAGAGCCCAGTACAGGCTAAGATCTGCGTGGATGAGGAGCTGAAAGGGACCCAAGGGATCCTGATGGACAGGAAGTCGAATATGAGTCAATAGAGCACCACTGCAGCACAGAAGCACAGAATCACAGAATATGCTGAGTGGGAAGGAACCCACAAGGATCAAGGAATCCAACTCTTAGCCCTGCACAGGATCATCCCCAAGGGTCACACAATGTGCTTGAGAGTATTGTCCAAAGAAGGCAAACCAGACCCTGGACTGCATCCACAGAGGGATTGCTAGCAGAGGTGGAAGCATGATCACTCTACTCAGAGCTTGTCCGGCTGCACCTGTAGTACTGTGTCCTGTTCTGGTCCCTACAGTTCAAACAAGACACAGAGAGCCTAGAGAGGGTCTACAGAAGTGCTGTGAAAATAACCAGAATGCTGGATAACTTGCCCTGTGAGGAAAGACTGAAGGAGTTAGGTCTTGTCTTTCTGGAGAAGAGAAAACTCAGGAAAGACCTCATCACAGTATTCTGGTACTGAAACGAGTGGCTACAAAAAGGACAGACCCACACAAGGAGGCCTGGGGGCAATGGGTGCAAGTTGCATCAGAAGAAGATTCATCTTGATATAAGAAAAAAGTTTTTCAGAGTGAGAACAATTGATCACCGGAACAACCTCCCCAGGGACATAGTGGAGTCCCCATCACTGGAGGTTTTCAAGGCATGACTGGACAGAGTGCTAAATAATCTCATCCAGGCTCCCATTTTCGGTAATGATTGGACTAGATCCTTTTCTATGGAAACCAGTGATACTGTGCCAAGAAAGCACAGGCAGAATTCAGTCTTTTGCAGTTCTGCAGTCAGCAAAAAGGAGATGTAGGAGAGTGAAAAAAAAAAAAAAAGGAGTAGATGGATTGAATTAATAAAATGAGTTCTATTTAAAAGAAGAAAAAGAACTGCTCCTTTGGAGTCAGGAATAGTATTCTAAAAACAGACAGTCATTTTAGAAGCTAAAATTTTACAGGGAACTTCTTTGTTTAGGCAGACTGTAAATGGTCATCAAAAATGTAATCAGGGGTCAGCCATAAGCCTTGCTGAAAAGTAATGCCCCTCTCTTTCTGGGGACACAGACAATAAATATTCAATATTCAGAGCAGCATCTACAATGCAACCTTTACTCAGGACAAGTCACAAGCAAAAGTACTGAAGACACCAACCCTTCAAGATAGTGGGCTTTTATGCATATTTCTTCTCAAGTGTTCTGGGTTGTTTTATGTATAACCAATAACACCAGAATATGTTTGATCCACAGCATGACATGCTCATAAATCTATCTTACTAATTCTTGTAGTGTAAAATTTTATGTCAATGCAAGTTTTAATTTAATTCTCTGTAGATAATATTTAGAGATTTCTACATAAGTTATACTTTGCTCACACTTTTCCTTTCTACTCCCTTCTGTCATCTAGAAATATTGATAGGTTTCTTTGACATCCACTCATCTCCTTAGCACAGATGCAGAAAAAACATTAGGACACAGAGAAGTGTTTGCAAGATGTGTTTGTTTTAAGGGGAAAAAAAAGGAAAAGGGAGAGGTAAAGGGAAAACAAAGGAAAAAGGAAAAGGAAAAGGAAAAATAAAAGGAAAATAAAAAAGAATATTGGGAGAGAAATATATCATCAGCTCTTACTTTGTCTGTATCTATAAGCTAAAATCACCCTTTGAAAATTCAGCCTGAGCAGCTTCAATGCACATAAAGGCATTCTTTGAGAGAGAAAATTTACTTCATTTGCACAGCATGGGTTGGCAAGAGACCCATTTCACAACTTTTACAGCATCTGAGTGGCTAGAGTAGCTCACTGTGCTAGAGAAATCAAAGACGAAATACATCCCCCCACGCAATATGCCCCAAAGGTTGCTTAGCACCCAGCATGCAAGGAAAGGCCCAGAAAAGCTGCAAACACAGAAAGGCTAATAACTGTTTTCTATATTTAGCCCTGTGGTCTTATGCTTTGCTATGTTACCCTAAGAAAGTCATGTGACTCTGATCTTCTTGTTGTTTTCCCTCACTTTTGGAAGCATGAAGTTTCTTTGACGTATGGCTACACAGGCAGGCTCACATGAATAGACCAAACTCTACAGAATTCACCCCTTCTTTCTTTGATATGGCATTCACAAAGCAGACATTTTAGAGCAGCATCTCTGTAATAAGGAGAAGTGACTAATGAAATCAAGCTATAAGGTGCATTTGGAAATTACTGGCTCTTGACCTCATGCAAAGTCACATAAATCTACATTCACACCTGGCCCTTAGCTAAAATTTACCTGATGATCTTGACAAATCCCCTCACAAGAAGATATAATTCATTACTGAATTAAGGTGTTTCAGGGTTTTTTTACTGACAAGGCATTTGAGAACACACCTTTGTCTCCACTTTCCCTACAGGAACTTAGATAAATGTCCCTCTCCATAAATTTCATTCATTTAAGAAAGCAAAAGGTGTGACAAACATGTGTGACAGTCACCCTGCCTTGCATGTAATAGAAAGTTATTTATAGAATTCTACTGAAATCAAATAGTTCTTCAAGATTTACCACCAAGGTGAACTCCTGGCTTGCTCCAAATACAGTGTAAGTCCCAACCACCCTGACATAACCAATATCATACCAGGTCAAGGAAAGAGAGCGAATATTTTTCTTTAACTATGCAATGTTCTCTGTGACATCTCAAAATGTGATTGAATGAGAGGACAGAAAGATGACAAATACCAGAATCCTACCTCTTAGCATCAAGAGCCTTCTTAAGAATGTCCATTCAGAGGGATTCTGCTGATAGATCAAACCTGACCACATTACAAAAAAGGACATCAACAAGAATCTACCCTTTAGGTTAATTACAGCAAATGCTTTTCATTTTTCCGTAAAATAACCAGATATTTTGCTCAACGGACATGCTTGTTTTTTCATTACATGAAAGTTCTTTTGAATCAACGTTCTCAAACAAAATTCTATTAGTTATTTACTACTCATTTATGCAACAAGAACAATTTAACAATTTAATCCTACATTAAATTGATCCTTCTTCTCCACACGAAGAAATAAAGGTATATCTAGACTAATCTCCTGGGACCACCTTCTGCCTACACAGACTTCTCCACCTAGTTCTTTAAAACTCTAGGCCACTGCTTACCTCCTCCACGGTGATGGGGTGATGGCCTAGTCCCTAAATCCTCACAGCCAATCTACAGCTTTGTGTACCGTATATAGCTAATTGTCTTTCTCACTCTCATCATCATCTTCACATGCACTACTGGAGTCCTAACCATGCTTATGGACCTTTAGCCCACTAAACTCAGGTGTTTCTAGAACTCTGGCACCTTTTTTTGGAAGTATGGAACTTCAGATCCAGATGTCAATCTCTGGAATTTCATACTACAGGTTTCATGTTAAGATATATGAAGACAAGAATGAAGTTGTGTACCAGCACTGCGTATCAAGGTTCTAAAAAATAAAAGAACAGACAAAAGTGAGACTGAACAGACCAAATACCAGTTCTCTCTGGTGTCTGAAGTTCAACTTTGAAAGTGTCTGCGCTACCTTAAATCCATTGTGGCCCAGGGCTAGCAGCAACGTTCATAGGAAGAAGTGCCGCAGAATGCCTTCAGTAGAATGAGTGCAGTAAATAAAAACACTGATTTTACAACAAAATTTTCTGGGCATTTGTTTATACATTTTAAAAGCATGACACCAGTTGATGCACTGAAATCCTGGGGAAATGTTACTGTTTAACACAAAAGATTTGTCAAAGCTGCTGGGTTTACGATCAATTTAAAATTATCACGCAATTAATGCTGAAGAGTTGTAGCAGTTAAACATTTACTACTTCCAGCTGTCTTTAGTGAATTAATCACAGTTATACTGATCTACCGAATCACTGAGTGATGCCAGTAAGTATAATCCTTACTTGATTAGCCCCTGGTACTGGAACAGGTTTGTGTTTCAATCACATACGACTCCCATGGAGGGAGTCTTTAAAAATAGATTTATAATTTTTCATCTTATTTGCATTATTTTTCTTTAAAAATTGCTGTGTGTAATTTATTTTCCTCCTATTTCTGCCAGTTTATCTTTTGTGCTATTAAAAATAGAGAATTTTAAAAAGAATGAAATTTACATATTTTCCTCCCCTTCTTCTTACCAAGTGGTTTTTTAAATTAGATTTCCATGTTATACAAAAAATCACAGGCAACTTAGACAAAAACCTATGGGGATAAAAATTCAAGATTTAAATTATTTTATTAGTTTAAAAAATATCAGGAATTAAAATCATCTTATTCTACTCTTATCTATACTGCACATTATTTCTCAGATTCCCCTTAAATCTATGACATAGATGTTCTTATTGAATTTAATTATCATAGAAATTAGTCCACTTGCATGGAAATCTTAAAATTTAATCAAGATTTATGATCCAAAATGGAAAGAAATATTCATATGATCAATAGTCTTAACTACTGAAAAACACATCCTTTATTATTCTGAATTGCTGTTTACCTGTAAGTTTCTTTTGATGGAGAAAGAAAATCCTAAAAACAATTCAGACTTTATTTGCAACCAAATTTCAGTTAGAACCATCAACTTCTCAAAAGTTAGTCATGCTCATGAAAACTTGCAGACATCACTAAAAGGATTAACTGCAGGGTCACAGGATTCTTGAAGACCCAATATTTTATCTGCAAATCACAAAATTATGTTAGAGATCTTCTGGAGAGGTCTGACTTGGCAAAATCCACAGAGATAGATCAACATCTGGAGGCCCATCATTAACACAGCTACAGTCTTAATCCTCCAAGCCAACAAGTCATGCCGAATTCTCTCCTACAAGGTGCTAAGATATTTCATCAAACAGTCACAAACATCACTCATTAAATTTGCCTGTCAAACTGCTTAAAAATAATCAATCTCACTTATATTTCTCTACCAGTTGCATTTACAATAACAATGTGCTGCCCTAGACAGCTGCTACATTTCCCTTTCTTCTCCACTACTTGCCAGAGTCTTGCTTTACAGCTGCTATTTACAGCTGCAGCTTCTCTCTTGTCTCCTTAAGGAAGCTGAGAGTTCTTCGATAGTTAATGAAAATCAATCAGACAATCAGACTGTAACCTCTTTCATGCACATAGAAAGCAGTTCTTCAGCTGAAAAAAAAATGGGTAAAACGATCTGCCAGTTCTTCAAACATATTTCCTAGAAAAATCAAATTCTAATTATAATTTAACCTCCTTCCAAAGTATAAAATTGGCTGCTTCAAAGCACCAATCCCTTAATAAAGAGTTTCTATAAAAATACGGTGCCCAGTGGAAACTGTTCTTGCTCTTCAAGTCCAACTTAAAGCAGAAGCAGGCCAGTGGTAAACTATTGAGTCTGATTATGGCATGTTCTGACATCAGTTCTCATTCTGAGTAATCCCATAAGATGAACATAGGAAGTATTTATATATTTTCCTATTCCTCCTTTGAGCTTTTGGACTTTCGTATTTCTTTTCCTAAGGTTTGTTTGCCCTCCAAGGAATAACTGATTCAGGATCCCACAGTTCAATTCAAAACAGTAAATAACTAGAAAAAGGACTTAAAAGAAAAATCCCAAAGTGAAATAGCCACAAACACAAACCCAACATAGTAATGGATAGCCTCATTCCATGTGTCTGTCTCACCCTCCTCTAGACACTGAAACCTTAAATAATAAGCAACGAATGCCTTAAAAACAAAAGATAAAATTGGTTTAGCCAAATAAAGTTTTCTGTATTTCCCCACACTATTGATTTCTCTTGAATTTTCTATATTGGTAGCATTACCTATGGGGACTGAGCCTCTCTAGTTTTCATATCGTTTTCTGCCCAGTGGTGCATTTTGAGAAAGGGGAAAGAGGCAAGGGGATGTGTGATTAAAATCAAAATACTTTTCCTCGCCTCAGAAACATTGCCATTTCTTCCTTTTGATGCCTTAGTTTAAAGAAAGGAAAAAGACAAGTGGGTGCCTGCTGCTGCACTTCTTTTGTTATCACCACAGTAGCTGCCATAATTGCACTTTCAACGTCCACGTCTGCCTCCACTGCTGAGACTGTTACTAAAATAATTATAGCAGCATTGACTCTTCTACCCTTTTTCCCAGCCTCATCTGTGACATGCATTTAAAGTGTTTTATTCTGCCTGCATCCAGGCAAGACCAGTCACTTTCCTGCAGGGGAATAAGAGGCCCAAAACAGCTCTTGATTACTTCATAGCAAGGCTGGCCTCAGTGAGGAGCGAGGCAAGGGACAGGCATTATCTAAGCACTTGTCTTCTTCACTGCTTATGTATTGGGCAGGGCACAGCTGAGTCAACACATTCAATTGCCAGTTACTGCTGGTGGCATTGGAGAAGCTCCTCTGCTGCGCAAGGAAGACGTAAGGGATTAATCTCAGGTTCACCATTAAGCACGGGATTAATTGCTGGGTGGAACAAAATACTACCACTTTTCACCTAGGTTATGTAATTTCAGAGGTCTGCCTGGGCCCCTATTGTGCAGAAATATGAATTTCAGTAGTTCATGTAGGAAATTAAATCACTGGAAACATATCCAGCTTTCTTGGGCTCCTCAGTACACGTATCACTTTATCTGTGTGCCAGACTGCAGTAGCCTTGGGCATATATCCTAAGAAGAGCTTGAAGTTGTATTTAACTCTGCAATAAACAGGTATAACTCACATCTAGAATATTTAAATATAGGTTATATTTGCTCTTTCAAAGTTCACATGCCTTAGACTTTTACTTTACCCAGCACATGTAGATGTGGCTGGAAAGCATTTGGTTTAGTGGTGGACTTGGTAGTGTTAGGTTAATGGCTGGACTCAATGGTCTTAAAGGCCTTTCCTGACCCAAATAATGCTATGATTCTATTGTTCTATTAATCAGTTCACATACAAAAGAGTAAACTGTCAAAGAGGTGAAATTTTTCTGCCTTGCTTTATTTGAGCTCAGAGTAGAGGATCCATGAAAGAGAACAGCTTTGTTAATATTATCCCATAAACCGATAATCATAAATTTGTGCCATTTTACTATCCAGAGGTACCAGTTGGTGAAATGTGAAAATCAATTAAATTGGCAGTTTGATGCGAAAATAAATGAAAAAGACTGCTAATTTGTTAATGTTCTGATACTCGCTAAGAACAAAAATAAAATTACCTAAAGTAATTTGAAGTTTTGAAGACTAAAGCTTTTTCACTTGATATTTGAAAAAGTAACATAAATAATATGAAAACACTTCTATATTTGTGTGGGTCATTTTTTTTTCCTCAGCCCACATAAAAAATGATATAATTCTGAGATTGAGGCACTAATTTGACTCTTGTAGTGCAGAGACCACTTTTTTTTGTTTGTCTGGTTGGCTGGGTTTCTTTGCCAAATCAGGTTAAGCAGAGGAAAGAAAAGGTTTTTTGGGTTTTTTCCCCAGAAAATGGAAATGCAAAGCATTCCATGCAGTAGATAATAACTCAATGCCACATAGACGTTCTACCCACTGCAAGAGCTGTGCATCTGTAAAGGTCATCATACACAGTCTTCATGTGCTAAGAAGAAATAATCTCTGTAAGCAGTATTACTTGGGAAACTTTATTCTATTTTTCATAAGAACAGCTAGTAGTAAAGATAAGTAACCAGTTTGAAAAACACAGAGCTATGTTTTCTCCTCTTTGTCTCTTTCTCTTCTCCTGCTCTTCAGGTACCAGTTCTTTTGCTAACTTGCTCCAATAGGGACTACATAATTGCTTAGATTGAGGGATTCACGAGTCATGGTGTATTTGGGCTTATGCTGTTAGTTCCTAGCATAATATTTGAAATAAACGAATATTTACAGTGGGAAATGACAACTTTTCCCAAAATTCTCTGTGTATTTTACTTCCTTTTCTTTTTGTCCCCAGATATTTCAAGCGCCTATTAAAAATCTGATATACCCTGCTGCTTTTAGTGCTACTCATTGATTTCTAGGACATGAACACTCTCTTGATCAATGTCAAATAATAAAAGTTGCCATAGTTCTGTCTCAGTTGACAAGAAAATAACTAATGATTTCATTAACAAAATAGATTAAAAGCAGTGATAATCAGTGACAGCTCATTCTGTAGTGGCATCTGTATTGATGCATCTCTGCTGCCTGAAACACTAGACAATTTTCTTTTATTAAATGGAGTTAAAAGAGATTGGCACTATCCTGTTTTCTTTAGGCACCTTCCAGGAGCTCCTTCTAACACTGTTAGTAGCATGTCAAGCCCAATACTGTTCTCCTAATCAAATGTTATTAACACTAAGTGTTTCAGGGGTAGATTACCGCAAGCTGTCTGAAGGGCTGTTTATTTTAGGTTCAATTTCATTTTCCATTTATAATGATAATATAAAACATAGCTGGGAGCTTTTCTCTATCTTGAAGCTGATTACATCATTTGTACCTTCTAAGTATGAAATCATACATTTTCACTTCTGAGTGAAGCACAACTGTGCGTCAGATGTAGGGCTTTGATGTAGGGCCACACATGCACTCAGATGAGTGCAAAAATGAAAATCTTCTGTGGAAATTAGTTCAAATGGTGCCTAGACATCTGGAATGTCTAAGGTTAAGGGTAGCAAATGCACAGGCTAAGATCCCAGCTTTCAATGAGATACTAACACAAATCACAATATTCATAAATTCTGGTTTTAATATATTGCAGCATCGGATCTGACCTGCTGCAGCCATCATGAGCATAAATCAGTTGATTGCCTGGGCACAAGCTAGGAGCTCTGCCTTACAACACGGCAACATTAAATAAATTTCTCTTGGCTTCTCTTCATAAATAAATGAAAATTTGAGATGTAATATAGCTTGAAAAAAGAGTCAACTTAATAATGATAAGGACTGTTCTCTCATGTTAACTGCCAGAATTAAAAAAAAAAGTCATCTTGCAGTCAAATTTTATATTAATTTTGCCATTTTAAAGACTTTGACGTCCACAAGACTTACAAAGGCAAACAAATTCATAGAAATCGTACATTATTTAATACAATAATATAACCCAATCCCTATAAATTTTACTAATTCAGTGTTGTCCATTTAGGTATGGAGGTTGACACACACTATTATAGTGATATCCACTGGACTCATAACATCTTAAATTGTCATATATTCCTTGGAAGAACATTATTTGGCAAGAAAAGTCCAGTACTTCATGTTTAATATTCAGTATATCAGAAATTATCCAATGTATCTAGCAGAAAAATAATGGCTAGTTACAGCAAACTTTAGTAGATATGCTTATACAAATTGTTAGTAAAGATCAGCTAAATGTAATTTTAAAAAACATAAATCTTCTAACATTTACTTTTTAACTTAAAGTGAGTAACTTGAGACACATCCATTTAGTTTCATATGTGTCTGCTTCTGAACACTAACTGAGCTATCCAGTAGAGGCAAGGATAGCAGAGAGGCCATGGGTAGCCTACAACAGCCAAGAATATTTTCAGGTTTCTGATCAGAGCTGAAATTCAGGAGCAGACCCAGGTCTGCATCAGAACCATGTAGACCTGTAAACATGATTTTTGACATTAGCAGGAGAAAGTACCTGGCTTTTGCACTGACCTGGCTGTGCAGGGACCCAGCACACTGTGACTCAGCCTGAGATGGTTGGGGCTTGGTTTAAGAGCTGTACGGAGGTCAGTGGCTCCTGCCTGACCTGTTTTAGCTTGAATGATGGGGCACTATATGTGTCAAAGATGTGAGAGCCCCAGGGAAGCAGTGTGCACAAACAAAAATCACTTGGGGTAACGTGGCTGGGAGAGGCTTCAGGCAAATTTCCAACTTCAGCTGTGAAACTACAAGAAAGAAGCAAATTGTGTTAAGAAAATGTATAAAAATAACTGCAGGCAGACCTTATAGCCAGGAGGACAAAGCTCCACAACCATGACCTTCATACACCCAGAAAAAGCACTGGAATGCCTTTGTTTTACTGAAAGAAAATCTAGACACAAATCCAATGCAGTTGGTCCTTCTCCAAACAGATCAGACAAGATGAGGGCGAGCCATTTAGAGCAACAGGACTGCAGGATGCAACACTGCAGGATGTGCACACTGAGATAAGCCTAAAAACATCTAGGCTGACTGAAAGAAGGAATTCACTCCACGTAAAGCTTTACCTGCCCTAATTAGATAATTCTTTTGGAAAACAGCTCCCTGCTTATTAACTGGAAAGAGGTATGCAGGTAAATCCAACTTTCTCTACTATATGACAGCATGAACAGCCTGTCCATGGTCACATAGAAAGGATGAACTGAACCCACCCCGTTCAACTCCTGTATAACCATACACTATTTAATGACCTTACCAGTCATAACACCACAATTCATCTTTTACTGGCACTTTAACTGCTTCTCTGAGGTGCTAGTTATCACTCTGGGAAAATTTCCTACTTTTTTTCCTTCTTTTAGTTGAATACACTCTGACAATAAAACTCAAATATGTAGAGCTGTTAAACCCTTGTTTCTGAATAGAATAGTCAAAGAAGCAGAAAACTGTAGTTATATAATCTTTGATTCTGAAACTGTGCTATAAACTGTTTTCAGTTTCATCTTATTTGTGAAAAAAAATATAATCCCAATCAAGATGGGGTACGTGGGTTAGTTTTCTTAACATCTCTGCATACACAGGTACAGTAGATTTGACACCACTCGTCACAGTGACAAGTGGTGTCCTCAGTGGTCTGTATTGGTAGCAGTGTTATTTAATACCTTCATTAATGACATAAACAAAGGGATTGAGCACACTCTCAGCAAATTTGCAGATGACACCAAGCAGAGTTGTGCTGTTGACACACCTGAAGGATGGGACACCATCCAGAGGGACCTGGACAAGCTTGAGAAGAGGGCTCATGGGAATCTCATGAAGTTTAATAAGACCAAGTACAAGGTCCTTCACCTGGGTAGGGTCAACCTTCAGTATCAATACAGGCTGGGGGATGAACAGATCAAAAGCAGCCCTCCTGAGAAGGACAAGGGGTTGCTGGTGGATGAGAGGCTGGACATGAGCCAGCAATGTGTGCTTGCCGTCCAGAAAGTCGATCATATCTGTATCAAAAAGAAAAGTGGCCAGTAGGTTGAGGGAGGTGCTTCTACCCCTCTACTTGGCTTTCATGAGACCCCACCTGGAGTGCTGCATCCAACTCTGGGGTCCTCAGCACAGAAAGGGCATCAGCGTGTTAGAGCAAGCCCAGAGGAAGGCTATCAAGATGATTATAGGAATGGAACACCTCTCCTATGAGAAAAGGATGAGAGAATTAGGATTGCTCAGCCTGGAAAAGAGAAGGCCTCAGGGTGACCTAATTTTGACCTTTCAGTACCTGAGGGGAGCCTAGTAGAAAGATGGAGAGGGACTTTTAACACGGGCATGTAGTGACAGGACAAGGCGGAACGGCTTCAAATTGAAAGAGAGTAGTTTTAGATTAGATATTAAGAAGAAATTGTTTACTGTGAGAGTGATGAGGCACTGAAACAGGTTGCCAAGGGAGACTGTGGACACCCCATGCCCAGAAGTGTTCAAGACCAGGCTGGATGGGGCTCTGAGCAACCTGGTCTTGTGGAAGGTGTCTCTGCCCATGGCAATGGAGTCAGAATGAGGTAAGCTTTAAGGTCCCTACCAACCCAAGCCATTCAATGATGCTGTGACAAGCTGGACCTACATGATTTAATGGGTACTGTTGTCTCCTCATGTAGCTAAAATAAACTTAGTTTTGCTTAAGGGTTATGTTGCAAGTCTCTGATGTATATGGAGGAATCATGCTTATTTCAAAAAGTGACAGAAGACACAGCCTGAAGGATATTGAGCACAGGAAAACACCCAAAGTTTACATTGCTTTAACTTGTTATCTCTGTTCTGGTCAATCACTTTACAGTAAAGGAAGACTTGAGAGTAACCTTGATGATGCCCCTAGTGTTATGCAGCTATATTGTATCACTTGCTTGCCTTTCTAAAAATGAGATATTCAGTACCTGCATCCTGACTGATGCTCTTTGGTGTGAGAAAAAGGTTTCTGAGAAGCAGTTTAGACTTTAACATATCTCTAAGAAACAGGTGACTTCACCTCATCTTGCGAAGTCCGCACAGGCTGTGAGGACTCCCTCCACTTACTTATGTATTTATTTTAGATTTTTCAAAGCCGTGCATGTTCACTTATGTTGCTATACTACCAGTGTAATATATATGTTTAAAAAGGCAACATGTAAAAGCCAGGATGGGCTATAAGGTCTTCCAAACAATTGGGGCTGAAATGCATTATGATCAAAACACCCTTTGCTCATATTTCTGGCAACAGCAATGCCAATGGTAATGGTAATGGCAATTTCTCAAATAACAGAACTTTTTAGGCAATTTGACTGAGTAGCATGAGCTTTTGCAGTGTTTTGTAAAGCTCAGAAACTAATTTCCTCTTCTTCTCAGGAGTGGAAGTACTTGAACTCACTATGGCACTCGCATGTTCCTAGCTCCTGAATCTGCCTCCACTAAGGTCAAAATTTCCCCACCCAACAGAGCTGTAGTGAATTGTACACACTGAGAACATATGGCACACCAGCTGAAGTCAGGAGAGAGAGCTGAGAAAAGACTCCGAAGTTTGATTGTCAGCATTAATTTATAAAAATAGGGCACACAGTGAAAATGTGTCTGTATCACAAACTGTTTGTCTTTTATTTCTCTGGCTACTGTGGCCACAGTCACAAGAAATCATAGAACCACAAGCCTAATATAGGGAAAGAAGCTGACAACTTTTCTACAATGTCTCAGAGACAAAATGCTTGTATGTATGAAACAAATATTCAACAAAAACTATAACTAATTGAGAATATCAATACTGAATTAAAATTTATACAAAAAATCCTTTCAGATGGGTGCACATCACGATAAGGGAATTCTGGTTGTGGCCAGGGCTTTGTAGTCATATACAGTCTTTTTCTTGTAAAATAAAAATTAGATGTAGCTACACAGATACTTTTCACACCTACCCAGACAACAAGTTTCACATATTGCCTCTACCACACATATAATCCCACTTAGTATCAAGAATTAAAACAGAGAAAGTGAAGAGAATTAAATAAGAACATTGTGTCAAAAGGGGACTGCAGTAAAAGTAAGTAATTTCCTTTGGAATTCACACCTACTTGAATGTGTAATTTTACACAGATGGAAATTTGCTCAAGTTTAATAAAAAACAACTCCATAGCAGTGATCTCATGAGGAACAAAAGAAAGTCACTGTGATTTACATGTACAGAAACTGAATCACTAAAATACTGAGCAATAAAAATGTATATAAGCAGTGAGATAATATAGTTATTTAACCATTTCTTAGTCTTTTGCATGCTATTTGCAGTCTTCTAATCTTTCTCATTTAGACAGCCTCACATGGGTGGGACATGCACGAATAAGAACAGTTGCACTGAAGAGCAGAGGACTTACACTAAGTTGTCCTGTTTTTGTTCTTGGTTCATGAAGTGACGTCCCGGTATTTTTAAATGCATATCTATTCCGATCAGCATTTAAGAATGCATTTAGCTTTAAGCATATCCTTGATTAATACTGAATTTGCAAAATTTAATTTGCATGGTCCTAAACAGAGTTGATTTCCCAGCTCTAGTCCCAAGACTTTAAAATAACAAACAACCCACAGAGGTCTGTCCATGCCTAAGTCACGCACTGTTCGTAAAACACACCATGAAGTTCATATTCTGTTGGGAGCAATTTATTTTGTCCTGCTATGTTATCACCAGTACCTAAAAGTGACTGAAGTTATCTAAGGCTTTGTAAAATCAGCCTTCTATGGAACATCCCTCTATGAAGTAGTTATCTCTTTTGTCATCCTGCTACTGTCAAAAACATGGCTTGGCTATTATATTTCAATGATTTTTCCATACTGTTTCTTTAGAAAGTGTTCCAAAAATGTTATCTTTTGGTAACGCACTTTCATCCTAGAAGGAAGAGAGGCAGGTCATGAATGAGGAAAACGATTACAATTAAAATTTGCAATTCCATCTATGAAATCAATTTAGAAGGCATTTACATGGAGAAAAAATATGTTTATTTATCATGAAATATTTCCTGGAAGGCCAATATTCAGTGCTTGTTGTTGCACAAAAAATGTCTTTCTTTCAGACCTGTCTCCCTCCACTTACTTATATATTTGTTTTAGATTCTTCAAAACCATGCATGTTCACTTATGTTGCTAATACTACCAGCATAACATATATGGTTACAAAGGCAACATGTAATAGCACCGTGTGTATGTGTAACACGTTAATAATGTCAACACTGAGCACAGTATTAAAATATAAACAATCAATTTACCTGAAAAAAATCTAGTTTTAAACTATTATTCAGTTTTTCAAATGTTAAATGTTTCATGTTCAGGTGTTTTGGTAATACCATGGCAATGAATTACTTAATTCTATGATGTTGTCATTGCAAATTGCCAGTGCCATTTTTGGGCTATCTAGTTCCATGTCTCAGTAAGAGCTGCTCTCAGAACTAGAAAACCAAGTCATCAGCTCACAGAACATTCATGGAAGTGAAATCATGGCAAAGATGATCTAGGAGCAATTTATGGGATTAAACATTTATTTATGGTGTCCCTTGAAGGATTGTTAAGCCCTGTAAACCATATTTTGGAGAGAAGAAAGCAAGTGGTGAGAGCTGTTAATCTCACTCATGTCTTCGAGTCATTAAAGTGTTCTGAACAAACCTCTGCTAAAAGAAATTTCAAACAGGGATGCCAGGTACCCACCAAAGCTGGTCTATCACTCCTCTCCTCATCTGGACAGGGGAGACAAAATATAATGAAAGGCTCATCGGTCCAGATAAGGGCAGGGAGAGATCTCTCACTGATTACCGTCACGGGCAAAACAGACTCAACTTGGGAAAAATTAATTTATTACCAATCAAATCAGAGTAGGATAATGAAAAATAAAACCAAATCTTAAAAACACTTCCCTCTACCCTGTCCTTCTTCCCAGGCTAAAAATCACTCCCAGCTCCTCTACTTCCTCCCTGTCAGTGGCACAAGGGGATGGGGAAATTACTTTTACTGCAGTCCCCTTTTGACATAATGTTGTCATCTTGATCATCTCGTCTAAGTCCACTAAACACATTTTTCCAGGTATAAAAACATGTAATGTACAGCAGCAACCAGCTCTGGTACAATTTTGGCTTGCATTCCTGGAAATATACAGCTCAAAATAATAGCAAAATTCTGAGCCTTGTACAAGTAGAAATATGGGAGTGACATAACACTGTGAACATGTGGATCTGTACATGCATTTTTATCTCCTGTGGAATAATTATTATCTTTGCCCTTGAAAAAGGTTGAGAAAGAAAGGTCAACTGTCAACTTTGTACAACTACAAAATGACTGCCAGAGTCTCCAGGAAGATTCAGCAAATACAGGACAATCAGGGCTGAGAGAACAGGGTGCAAACACCTTACATCTCAAAGCAAATACACAAGGAGAGGCTTGTGGAGGCCCATCAATTTGGCAGGATTTCATTTAAAGAATTTTTAAGGCAATGACTAGGAAATTACTGGCAGATCTTTCAGAACTGCAGAATGAAAAGAGGGGGAGGAAGAATTTGATGACAGTATGGAAAAATCAAATTTATAAATGTTCTAAAGCAGATTTTCATTCATTTGCAGAGGGGGCACACTTTCCATTCCCTCAATGAAAGCTTATTTATTACAACAGGTCTCTTTGGTCATATTTTTGAAAAGGGGAAAGGAATCTGACTTGATCACAAGTATCTTCAAGAAGTTACTTTTATTTGTCACTGCAGATTTGGGTTATTTAAAATTTCATTATATACTGACAATAAAGGATACACTACCAGAACAGAATTGTGGCAGGAATGGCTGTTCGGAAAAACAGCAAATTCCAAGGAAAACTATAAATCCCCAAGATATCTCTGAATGATTAACTATATATTCAATTCTTAATTATACTGAAAGATGTGTGAAAATTCATCTCACTTGTATCTGTTGTAGGATTGCCTACAATAAAATTTCCCCAGGCTCCAAAATATTCCTTTTGACAAAGGTATGAAATAAATGACCATCCATAATTTGGTTCTTGATCTATCTGCTCTAGGAACACAGTTTGAGACAGCTGCACTTTCTGCTCACAGATGCTCTCTTATTTTGGAGACCAGTTTTTACATACCCAAGAAACATGCAGATGTCTAAAGGTTGGTAAAAGTAGCAGATCAACAGAAAAAGGCTCTGTCTGAGAGAAATTACTCCAAATTTTGAAGACCTGAGACTCTGGGTCTGGCAGAGGCTTAGGTGAGTACCGTTTCACTCATTAGCTCTACATTCATTAGGTAGTTTAATGCCACAGGTGGGCTCAGTGCTTTCCAATGCATATATGAAAGATCAGTAATTCTTCACAGAAAGAAGCAAGCACTAGACTGTGCAATTTTACCCTCTAGATCAATTTTTGGATGTTATATATAAATAGAAGGAAAGGAAGTTCTTTACAATGGTGAAGTGATTATTATAATCAACATATCCAACTGATGTGACATTCACAAGAAAAATATCTTAGAGAGTTTGTTTATAATTTAAATAAATTCAATGTTGCTTTAAATTAACCAGGTGGCAATCTTTAAGCTGTGCTGCAGACAAGGCATCATAGAACTCACAACAAAAACAAGGATGTGTTTCTTGCCTTTGGATCCTATTTCAGTACAGCAGGCAGAGAATGATTTCAGAATGAATTAGCAGTACCTGCACACGTTCTTTAGTTAAAATAGGAAATTACCAAGAGGACAGAGTTTTACAAGCTTTATGCAAGTTGACAGTCATTGATGAATTTCTGAAGCCAATTGCTACAATTTCCATGTAGTTTCATTGCTGTGCTATTCCATGGCCTTCTGATTCTTACAAGCTTTCTCTGCTAAGAAGATACAGGAGTTTAACCACAGGTAGTGAGCCTGAAAATCCTTTATGTTATGATGAAAGAAATCATTAGCTCTTGATCAGTGAGTGAACGTATATATAACTGTAATTAAGTTTAAAATTCAATACGTTATGGGATGAACCAGGTGGAAATGAACTTGTGTCCTAAACCTTCCACAGTTTAATTCATTTAAAAGTAAGTGAATGAAAAGATGTAGAACCTTTGAGTCCATTTTTGCATTAACGTATGTGCACCAAGTTGTAAACTTCCCTTGCCTTACAGCAGTTCCAGGAACATCTCCTGAAGTTGATAGATGTGTTTCCAGCTCTTCTTCTGTCTAGTCTCTACACGAAAGCTTACAATTTGAAATTATTTTTATTTCAATTTACCTGGAAACTATCCTGTTGGTTTTTTTCCAAAATCATCACAGTTGCCATGACGGTCTTCACGATATAAGCACATCAGCAGGAGCAATCAAATACCAGTAAAGTAGTTCAGCTCCAAAGTCACACTGATACTAGTACCTTTGTACTAGTATATTAAACAGCATCAACATTGGACCACAGTTATCCACATTATTTAATCGTTAACATGTGCCATTTGGGCAGTCTCCCAAAGCTTATTCCCATGAGACAGGACAGCAGCTGCCCTGGAGCACAATACGGGGGGTTGGGCTCCCTGGGGTGGGTGAAACAGGGGCAAAGCCCCTTGGTGCAGTGAGGACCCAAGTTGTGCCTTCACATTTCTAAAACTGTGGTGCTTGGGTGTCCCTCCTGCATTTAATGGGCTCCCACTGGAACAACATCAGCAATAAGTAGTACCTGACCTTACTGGCAGCGCTAACCAGGGAGGCAACAAGTGAAACAGCTCCACATTTTCATCTCTTGAATGGTCTATTGAGGTATAAAAAAAAAAAAAAAAGCTCTCTGGAGGAGGAGGAAAAACCACATCAGTGCAAAACCACATTTTCAAGGTCATTCATGAAGTTTAAGAATATTATTTTATGAAAACAAATGAAAAAAGTTGCAGCAATATGCACAATTCACTCTATGTCAACAAGGACAAAACTCTTTATTGAAATCTCTAACAAGGGGGTTAATAAACTCTACAAAATGCTAGGTACTTTTGAGTTGAATGCACCATTTGAAAGTTTCAGGGTGAAGTAGCATCCTAGGAGATGTGCCCGAAAAATTCCCCTAAGCAAGGAGAAAAAAAATACTCTCTGATTGGTTATTTGTTGCTGCAACCACACTGTTCCCTTAAAGATTACCCAAGCAGCAGCCAAGCATGGCACAAATCTGTGTGCTAGTCCTTGTAGTTGTATGGGGTACCTGAGCACAACCTTATTTTGGATCCTCAGTGTAGGAAAAAATTGCAATAAGCCTCTTCTACTGTGCTATAGGTAAGCTTAGATTAGTTTGCCTGCAGGTAACCACACAAATGGCTTAACACAAGCTTGACAATGATGAACTACACAAATTATGTGTAAACATCATGATGGACAATGTGCTGGTTTGGTTATATTTTTCATAGAGAGATTTTAAGTATTCTAGCTATAATGCTTAAGAGTACAGTAGTTTTATTATGAGTGATTTTTTGTTGTTGTTCAAATTACAAGAATAATCAGAGATAAGCATGTTACAGAACTGCTCTCACCTTCTGAGCCAGAACTATGTAATTTACTTTTCAAAGTGTTCTGATCAGATTTCTGAGTTCAGTTCATATGAAACAATAAAGCGAACCAAATTCCATAGCCATTTGCTTTGCTGAAAGGGGGTTTAAGATTACATTAGAGACTGTAAGAATCACAAGGAAGAAGAGAAAGAAAATAGTCTGTGTTTCAAAATAAACCTACAATGGTCACACAGCAATAAATGGCCCAAAAAGCAAATGTCAAAAAGGCGACTGAAAAAGAAATGCCAACAGAAGCGCACTTACACTAAATGTCCCCTTAGCACAAAGATAAAAAGCAAAGGCTGAACTTGACAAGGCTGAAAATAAGTTTGACAGCCTCAGACAAGAATTGTAAGATGACCTTGGCTACACTGATTTGAGTAAGCAGTTGCAGACAGACGGCCAAAAGAAAAATATCTGGGCACTTTCAAGTATACAATATTCCTAGGTCTGTAAGAGACAATCTTGCTGCTTATAAATGAGGTCTGAAGAGTCAAACTAGATGTTGCAATGTAAAAAATGTCAAACATTATCTTCAGAAACAATCTAAAATATCTTATCATAGTCTAAACACAAAAACATCTGGCACTGAGAAGAAGATATCCAACTATAATAACAGAAATTCAGATAAAACAAAAAATAATAGAGCTATCGTTCCTTGTTCACCCTTGGTACAATAGCAAAGAGGATATATCTGGATGACAGTGGAAACTTTATCATATATCTCTTTCTGCAATTGAATTAATGCAGAAAAATCACTTAATAGAATTGGAAGTCATTATATATTAATTTCTAGGAGAAAAATATTGATTCTCAATAAAGTTGATTAATTGCCAGCAATTTACATTGGACGGGAGGGGTGTGACTCCTAGAGCTCTGTTCTAGGTGTCATCATCTATAAGGTGCATAAACTATTTTGTATAACCTCCTCATTCTTACACCCTGCTTTGCAATTATTTCACTGGACAGTTTTCTTAAGTAGCCCTATAAGCCATGTTCTCTTTTGAAACTGCCAGTGCACTCAAGTATTTCTTCTGTGCACGTATCCCTGCTACACCCATAATGCACTCATCACCAAGTCTCTTTGGGTTTTAGAGACACTTGGTGACAGAGGCTTTCATGTTCCTCAGCCTTTCTGTAGATAGTTAGACCAGCTTCAAGACAGATGGGGGTACAAACACTATTATCAAATTGCCCGGAGGTGTGCAGACTTCAAATAAACTTGAAATCATGACTTCCGTTTTTCCCCTGTCTACCAAGAATTGCAAAGGGCTTTTTGTGCTGGAGAAACATTTCACTTAGAGATTTCTTTTATTAATTAGAAATCTGCAAAAATAAGAGGATCATTTTTAACATTTTAGTTTGCTGAGTTTCCCTCCGTAGTAGTGAGCCCTCATAATTAATCATTCATTAAACTCTGTCCATTCAGAATCTGTGGATGATGTGCCATTATAGTTGTTTTTTTCCTTAAGAAAATTACTAAAAATGTGCAGCAGCACAACGAAATAAACTAACACATTGTCTTCCATGTGGTGCTTGTTCTTCTGGAAAAAAAAAAAAAAGACTGCAGAAGTTGCATACTGTGCAAATATTTTAAACTTAATGAAAGCTCAACAGCGTATCAGAAGTAAGTTTGCTTTTTCTTTGAGAAAAACACATGAGAATTTGTTTCAGGTCCCAATTAAAAAATACCAAAGTACTTTTCAGCACTTTTTAGGTCAAGCTCCCTTAGATTTACTTGTAAGGCAACTTTGTATCATTCAAATGTATCAAATGTATCATCAGTCCACTGTTTTATTTGTGCAGTTCTGAATGAAAACTACTTCCAATGTGTTTTCCAGTAAAAAAGCTATTTTTTATGGTCTAAACAAGCTTTCAAATGTATTTTGCATTATAATTCTAGAACTACACATTAATCGTAGTTGAAATTATGATGGCTAAACATAGTGTTCTAAGTGCTGTGAAAATCCATACCCTTCAGATGACTAAAGGAAAATAAAGTCTTCAAATGCCAAACTGCTGAAGGGACAACCTTCTTTACAGCTCTACCAGATGGTATGTTTTATCTTCTATTAAAGAAAGACACCATTAAGAACATTAAAGCACCTGGATAGGGATTATCAGAATGTAATAATGGTAAAAAGGTACTTTTCCCATAGCTGATCAGACTATGGAAAACGAACCACAGGGGTACACATGCATGCCTGCCCCAGAAACGGTGAGGGTGAGGTACCAGTTTGAACATGAACAGAGATGTGAAGCATGGATAAATACCAATCACAGAGCTTGTTCAAGAAGATAACTAAGTTAACAGAGAAAATTCAATAGTTTGCTGCAGGTTTGACAACTTATTCTGCTGGTAAGATCTATGGTGGTATGATATAACCATTCTGACCGAAATAGCCCAAGCAAGGTTTCTGCCTTGTTCTTTCTTTTGGGGGGAATGAGGAGAAGAGTAAAATGCAGGATGGGATAGGAAGGGGAGAAGGCAGCTCCGACTCCACCGTCATATCTGGGGCATCAAAGTATAAAAGCTATCCTGTATTGATCCGAACATAACATCTGTATTTTGAGAGGAAAAGTAGTAGCAATAGAAGTCAAAAAAATGCCACACATCTATAAGTCACTACTTTTAATTATGAATATTTATCTTCTATGTAGGCTCAAAAATAAAAACAAAAATTGTATTTTGCTGTTCTGGAAAACTCTCGAGCTTCTTAGAGCAAAAGCTGTGGAGTTTGGAAGAGCGATGTTCCTGTGATTCTTAACAGAAAATAAAGAACCATGTTTCTTAGGTCCAAGAGCTCTCTCCAAAACTCTGTTTTCTACATGGTTTACATCTACATATTGATGAAAATGTGTGTATTACAAGTTAAATATTCTTGTAATTATTTCTGTGTTTCTTTTCATTTTTATCACCCAGGACCAGAACTTCCAAATAAACATATTTCTGCTTTGAATTCACAGGTTAGAGTCTTGGTACTGCTCATTTTGAATCTCTGTTGCTAATACGTTTTAAATTGCTTCTGCTCAAGAGAAAGGCCTTTCTACAGATCAAAACCCTCAAGAAATTTGCAAGTTATTTCAGCTGTAACAACCTTCCACCCAGCTGTCAGTCTCACTCCCCTGCATTTTTGTTAGCAAACTGAGATCAAAATACATCCAACACTAGCAATTTCTCAAAATACATAGCTGTTTCACAAAGGCATCTGAACATAAAAGTTGAATGCTGTAATCAATGGTATGATAGTACAGTGAAACTCTAACCTGCCTATGACTCACTTCTGACTGTTGGGACAATTTCTGTATGTCAAGAGGTATGAGAGGTTACTGTGTGTTACACATTTTCATTTAAGAGAAAAAAATATTTTCCTTATATCTCATAAACTAAATTTTCAAAGCATAAAACTTATTTTGGTCACACTTTGTTTTAAGGTCTGCTGTCAGACTTTGATATGATGAATGGTTCTGTCTGGCAAGAAAATTTTTAAAAAAAAAAAAGAAAAGAAGAATGATCTGTTAAAACCAATTATTGTTATCTAGTACAAAACATCGCTCTTCAGGGCATGAATCAAACAAGTCACTTTAAATAGTAATAAATGTTCACTGTCAGATTTCTGTTTCCTTCAGCTAAAAATCCAGATCCCATTCTTGCTCAAGACAATGTATCAAATGGAGACATCCCATTTAAATACTCATCTCCTGGGCAAATATGACAGATAGGGTAGTCAAAGTTCATATGTTTGCTTTAGATTAATTTCTTTCTATCATAGTTGAGGAAATGAATTCTGAAGTGTAATTAACTTGTGTATTTATGACAATTTATGTTTTAGATTGTCACTACTGAAATGATCATGTATTTTTTACCAGAATGAAATGGAAACAAGGGTCACCTGATGTATCTCCTTCATATAATTCATACTTTTGTCACAACTCAGATCTAAATTAAAACGACACAGCTATTTTAATTTTTACTTGTTACATAAATGAAACAAGTGAAAAATTATGTTTGACCGACCGTGTTAATTCTGTTTTCTGTGATATTGCCTGGAAGAGTTAGAGTACCTCATCTCCTTGCTCCTTCTGGGCCACTTGTACCAAAATCAATCCTCTTCTGATCTGCTTGAGACGAGAAACAGAATACTCCATGTAGATAATTATATATAAATCTCCTAGATAAAATAATACAAAGATTACATGAACATATACATAAAAATAAATTAATACATGCATTTATTTACATATATCTAGTGGAGGCATGCCTCAAAATATATTGCATGAATACATGGGAACTTAGCAGTAAGAATTTGTTTATTGTTGAAAGTCAATCAATTTTTAAAAAAAATATTATCACAGTAAATAAGTAAATGGTGCATACTTTAACACTACCTCTGTTACGAATATTTAGAATTTTGCATTACAACCGCAGTGATACCCACAATGTACAGTATCTCTTCCAACAGCATTTGAAAGGCAAAACACTGTAAAAATACATAAAATAAAACGGAAAGTAGACCTCTAATGAAAAAACAACTTTTTTCAGATGGATACACAATGAACTAAACCACCTCATCTGCCAGATATGGGAAATGTGGTAATTAAGACCTGTGAGAATCATATGGGAGAAAACTCAACTGTTTCACACACACAGAGCACTTACATATATCAAAAATGCTGCTTTCCACAATATTCTACTGAGAAAACTGGTCTGTTGAAAAGATCCATTTTGTAGCAAATATTTCCAACTCAAAATGGGGATGGGGGGTTGTCTTAAGAACTTGTATAACTCCACTGGCAACATCAGAGGCTTTACAGTCAATCTCCTCCTTCTCTTTTTTTAATTTTTTTTTATTTTGCAAACCTCTGAACAGATAAGAATGTGACATTTGCTTGAAACATCTAAGTGACTATTTAATGAGTCATTCTGCAAAAGACTTTTGCCTTCAGCCTCTCTAGGATAACCCAGCCCTAAGTTCCAAAAGTGAAATACAAGGGAATAATCAGCTGCATTTCCCATCTTTATGATGCTGACTTTCATTGCACTTTCACAGAGGTCTCAGTCAGTGATTCCAGCTCTGTTTTCAGAGCATTCAGCCAGTGCAACACACAAAAATGTATTTCCTCTCATTTTTCATAAGTAATTAGTACTTTTTTTCCATTACAAAGCTATATAGTATTCATTTGGGTTTTTTTAGCATTTAATGCTGAAACAGAGGGAGCATGAACTACCAAGTGCTGCCAAGGACCAAAGTGTCTCCATCCACTCCAAAAATACAGTGGATATACTCTACTGTCATCCTCTGCCTTGAAAGACATAATTATTCATTCGCCAGGATTAAGGGCTACTAATCTCTCTTTTTTTTTTTGCATTATCTTTATCTTACTACATAAAGAGTATTCCTTTTATCACAGAACAAAATTTCCTCTTTGTGGTCAGAACCATGCAAATACATATATTTAATATCTAAATTCTTAGAATCATGCTCATTTTTAATTCCCCAGAAAAGAGGATAAATATCTGTAGCATTAATATCTGTTATCTACCTTTTAAAAAAAATTCTCATTGATTATATCGATAGAAGTACTGACTGCAAATTGAATTAAGCTTAATTAAAAAAAAAAAAGTCAAACCAAAACAAACAAACAAACAAAAAAAAAGACCAAAAACCAGGTTTAAATACATAGTATTTTCTAATGGAATCTTTTTCAATTAAAAAAAATTCTTTTTTCCAAAATAAACATCTACAAATCCCCCCCCATCCTTCTCCCTCTCTTGCCTCTTTTGATATTAGCATCTTCTTCTTCCCAGTCCTTTCTCTTTTCTTTTTTCTTCTATACTTTTGGGATAACTTTTATTGATCAGATTCTACCCTGATTTAAATTTTGGGTGGCCTTGCCACTTTTCAATCAGGATATAGAGCATGACCATCACAATTCCACGAAATCTGCAGGAAACAGTCTGCAAAGTGAGTTGCACTGAAAAAAATCCAGCTGCTGGAGAAGGGGATGGTGTTGCAAAAATCGTCCTTCTTTTCTCTTCCTGCAGAAAAGGGAGATTCTACACTTAAAATCAGCAGCAAATATCTCCTTATGTCCTTTGGACTGGATGCAGCAATCATTTAGATATCTACTTAACCTTAAGCACACAGTTTTTTAACAGAGCGCTTTACTTAAAGTGATTTCTCACTGTCCTACTCTTGCATAAACATTCTTAACTACTTGAAGTGAATTATAAGTGCATGTTATGGCTGAAATTCCATGTGCTTAACTTTTTGGGAACTGTACTTACTACAATCAAACAGGAAAATTACAAAATGAAACAACTTGCCATTTTTTTATTGCCACCTATGAATTAATAAACTTTAATTATAGTTGCTTTAGAGTTTTTAATGACAGTCTTGTTGCACATATTTTGAATATTTCATTTACTGATAGTTCAAATTAGCACTAAGTCAAAGTCTTCATCAGCACTTTAAGAATTTTAGAGTATTCTTACCAGAAATGACCTAGAGTGTTAAATGTATCATTGTTAAATCCTTCATGCATTGTGCCTATAACTGGGAAAACAGCATGATGTTTTTTCATGGGGGAGGTATCAGTTAGTTCTCATGTAGGAAAAAAAGGCAGTATCATAAAATTTTCCATTCTGGTGTAGGGATAGAAAAAGTCCTGCCTAGAAAGTAATGCATTCTGCCAGCTTTTGTCAGTCCTCGATTATATAGGCAGCAAAATATCACCTTTGGTTTCCTCCCTGATATCCAGGAAGTAGCACTCTGGCCACCTCGGGATCAAACCAAGAAGTGGGTTTTTTCTAGAATAGGCAACTAAAGCTGAGTTTAGACCATGCAAAGCTTAAAAATAATCAGATAGAACAAGAATTTCAAAACCTCAAGCCTAAGGTTTCTCTTGATCTTGGCTTTGTGTCAGCTTTGTCTGCTAGACCCTGTTCAATTTTGTCACAAATGCTTCCGTTTCCTTTGATCCTCACCTCTTTTTACTGAGCTGGAAGGCAGAGCTCCTTTTGACCTGGTGTTGGAGTGCACCACAGCAAAGAGATCTCTGTTTCCCCAGGTAAAGTCCTGAGTGAAAAGCCCAGCTCTGGTAGAAGGTGAGATTACACCTCTAGCATGATTATCTTCTCCTTGTCACCAAAGAAATCCTGTAAATGTAATGGTTCAATGTTTTCAAGTCAACGACCTCCACAGCTTAAGTGCTTCCTAATACATCAATCTGTGTACAAACACTTCCTTTATTACCTTTTGTGTAACATTATGTCCACCTTGTGACCAGAAATCCAGGTGCATTCATTATGCAATTTTGCATTTTTTAACATAAATTTTAAGAGCACATAGTAGCACAAATGTGTCCTCAAAGGTTAGGACTCTTTCCTCTCTGTTACAAAGCAAAGAGTGTAGTAGTAAAGAATAAAAGAGAGCATAAAGCTGCTGAAACCAAAGCCTTGGAGAGGAGGTGAGATCAAGGGTTTAATGCAGCAAGGAAAATTTCAGAGATCTTTGTGCTGTGAGCTGTGTTGCTCCCAAAGGTCTGAGCTGCACTCACTTTGAAACTAAACTGTATGGTCAGTCCTGAAAGCAACTGAATTGAAAAGTGAGGTTAGTCCAGCCAATTTTAGATTTGCTAGGCTGAGTAGCTGAGAGTCTTAGAATTTGTTTTTCCTAAAATCTCCAGGCTATGGCTCCTCACAACTGCTAAAGTAAGAGCTGTGGAATTCACTTTTTCCTCTCTTATACTTTGCCATGAGAAAAATGAAATCTGCAATGACACAGAATCTGGATCTCCATCTAAAATACAAGAAGAGAGTCAATGTAGGTCTTTAGATTCATCTTACCTCTTCAAAAAAGCTCTACTGTAAAACTAGTGTTTAAAGCCCTTCTCAAAAATGGAGCAGTTCTTTATTCATACTACTGCATTTTCTTGTGCAAATGAGTTACTTACTCAGTCACAACACAGCCAGTCCAAGTGGCAGCCGCTTCGCATCCCTGGTGGAGCAGAGACAGGCTGAGTCCAAGTGAATACCACAGTAGCTTCTCTGGTCTTAAAACTTCAGTGGTGCCTGTGAGGTATGAAATAAATCTGAAGCCATTTCAACAGACTTTGAACAGAATCAGAGTTTCCAGGATTAACACAACATTGTTTTTTTCCCACAGAGCAAGTGAAATCGCTTATTAAAAAATGAAAGGCTTTCTTACTGTTCAAATATTAATTAAAGACTTCACAAATTACAAAACTTGATATTATACTGAATGTGCAATTCCCAGGGAATTGAAATTGGTCATAAAAGAGATTTAAACAGATGACACAGTTTAAGGTGAATGCATCTATAACCATTACATGCTTGCGAAAAATAGCACCATATTTCTTTTACTTCAGGAAAATAGTGAAAAAAAAAATGAGAATGTTAGAACAATATTTGCTCAGTTTCACTAAAAGAACTTACAAATTCTACAGATTTAAGTGTTTAAATTCCTGTAAGAATGCTTATAAGTTAATTAATACTGAACTAAAAAGCAAGCAGGAACACCATAAGCCATATACACCATAATACAGAAAAAAAATCTTTACCTAAATTATTTTCCTTCTTATTTTTAATACCTCTCTAAGCTTAATTCATTCGAATAGGACACTTGCACAAAAGCCAATGGGGGATAATGACGCAACCCAAGATCTGAGTGCAGTGTTTTTATCCACATTCAGAGGTAAGAACATAAAAAGAATAGAAGATCAGGCCACAAGCAAGAGCCTTAAATATGTTTTCCAACTTCTCTCTGTAATATGCTTTTTTTATGTAGCATATGCTTGAGGTAACAGAGACAGCCCTGTTCTGATGATCGTCTAACGATATGGGAGCACTTCCAAGAAGGTCAGATCTCTTCTCCTCCCTGTTCTGTGAAAGGTCAGCAGATTCTCTCAGCAACTTATCCTTTTGGATCCCTTATTTAGTTAAATACGGACAGCATGAAAATGAAACATATTTGATTCACCAAATAAACTTGCTATGAAGTTTGACCTGAATAATCTTTTAAGTTTGGTTCATCTGCCAAGGGATAAAACCAATTATTCATACAGCTTTACTGAAAGCAACTCTGTTGTCACCCTAATGCATGATTAACTTTCCAAAAATAAAAAAAAAGTATTTTTTTCCCTCAGACCTGACATAACCTCCACATTTCATGAGAAACATGAGTGGTTTTGAATCCCGAATGGTTCCCAGGAAAATAAGATACATCTGTTCTACACAAGGACTAAGCACTATAAATAACATAGTTTCAGCCCACCGAAGAAACCAAAGTAAGAGTCAGTTACCAGCAGAACAATCTTCAGACAACAATCACCACTAAGATGAAAGCTCTTGGGCTGAGAAAGACAACTTGTAACAACACTGAGGAATGAAGAGACACTTACCAAGTGAAGCTCCTGCTTTACTTGTGCAGGCAGTGAGGAATGTTCCGCCTTGTAGGCATCCATACAGGGTAATTTAACACCATGAATAAGCACCCCAGTGCTAAATGAGCACAAAAACAAAGCAAAAAGAGCAAGAACTCTGTTGTATCAGGACTATTCTGAATCCAGGCTAATTAGCCTTGCTATTAGCAGAGCTAATTTAGTCTGGAAGAACACTAAATTGCTACTGGACCCCACTGCAGCTTTTGCAGCACACTGGGCAGCCCGTGGCACCACCTGGATGTGCCGCTCACACAGACCTGGCTCAGGGATCACTTACAGGAACACAGCTCACAGCCCTCTTCTGTGACACAGCAGAGCTTTCACAAGTCATTCTGTTGACCCTACTTTACAGTCTAGAATAGAGAAGATATAGGATGATATCTTCAGAGAGAAGCTCTGGACTTGCTAAAGGGAGAGGTGAATTACTCTCCTACTTGAATAGGGCCAGCACTTCCCTTTCCTTGAAGTGAGTCCCAAGCTGTTCAGCTAGCATCAGCTACTTTTTATAGTCACAATACTTTACCTCTGAGTTCACTCCAGATGGAATTTTTTGCTTAATGTGTATGGATTGTCCCAGCCACATCTGAAGGGGTCTGACCGTCGAGGTCAAGAGTCCATGACATCCATTTCATTCTTGCAACATTGCAAGGCTGGTTTTCAGACAGGAAAGAAAAGGATAATTCTTCAAAAGACACTCGAGTGAAAGGTAGATGAAGAGAATGTAAATGCTGCCCTGGCTGAAGAATAGCCGAGACAGTTCAAGCTGGCACCTGTATATTTCAAAAATTGCCAGAGCAACAACACACTGTGGTGATCCTTACTGTGCTTCCTTGGATTTTGAAAATCCATCAGTAAAGTATAATTTATAAAAGCTACTCTTTCATTTTCTTTCTGTATTATATATTTTTATATATATATATATATATATATATAACACCTTATAGTGCTGATGGACAGAACGGCCCTTTGTATTTCCTCTGTTTTTAAAGTATTGGTTTTTTCTTGTTTTTATGGAATAAAGTCCAAAAGCTAGGAATACATAATTATCTCCTCTTGACTGCGTTAAAGCAACTTAGCCCTTTTGATATAAAGAACACTTCTGAAATCACAGAAAAATGGTCTTCTAATTGAGGGTTCTGGTGCCAGGACATGAAGTACTGATAAATAAATAACCTTTCAATTTTGTATGCTCTTAATGTTGTTATTTAGGCTTATTTTCTTACAACTGCATGCAACATATAGTGAAGAGAATCAATCAGAGACCACAATGGCTTAAGAATCCTATTTACCAAATAAAAAGTTGAGAACTGATAGACACACTGAGAATCTGACTTTCCACATACATCACCCAGGTGCAAGTAACTTTTTACATGGGCAGATAGTGATGGAACAAGGAGGAACACTTTTAACTTAAAATAGAAGAGACATTAGGAAGAAATGCTTTACTCAGAGGGTAGTGACGTGCTGGAACAGGTTGCCTAGAGAAGGTGTGGATGCCCCACTCCTGGAAGTGTTTGAGGCCAGGTTGGATAGGGCTTTAAATCATGAGAGCTAGTGGAAGGTGCCCTTGCACATGGCAGGGGGATTGCACTAGGTGATCTTTGAGGTCCCTTCAAACTCAAGCCACTCTATGATTTTATGATTAGAGATGTAACCAGAAAAATAAACATTCAATGATCATGGAAACTTGCCAATGTAGATTTGAAGTAAGATATGGATGGCATTTTCAAAATGTCAAGTATTTCCTATGTTAGAAAATACACAGGTGTACCAGAAAATACAGTCAGATGCTACTTTCTTTTTACTTAGAGTCTTTGTACAAGTACATTTGTATTTAATTATAATAAATGAATAAATACCATCAAATTTTCAAAAATATTTGATTTGGTGAAAAAAATACAACATTTTTTCACTGGTTTGATTTGTCCAGTGGCCTGAAAAAAAATAAAACTGAGCTCAAATGTTAGGAAAACCAACTTCATGACAAACTTAATGAAAATGTCACAATCTTCATTAGAAATTTTTTTCAGTCTAAAAATAAAGAACATCTGAAAATCCACTTTGCTTTATGCTTATTTACTTCCTGCCCTACCAGCTTAATTGCAGAACACAGAAGCAAAAGCTCTTCAATGCCACGTCTGGAAGAGATATATTTATAAATTTAATAGGTAGCCTCACAATGAAAAAATTGATCTATAGCTGTTATAAAGTTGTCTGAGCTATGAGTCCATTCTACAGATTGCCATAAGCCCTTTTGCTGTCTCTACCTCACTTAGAAAAGCCTTTATGGGGAATATTACATGCACTGAACATTAATGAAATGGAAAATGGAAATATCCTAAAGAGTCAAAAGGTCTCTTGACAATACATCACAAAGAAGATGCGTAAGCAACAGTAAACAAAACAGCAGATCTATTATTTACAAAACTGATAATAACATCTGAAACACAAGTCCATTATACATTTCAACATTATATTTCAGTGAAGTGCCAGTAACTAGTTTTAATACTCACAGCTTACTCATTCTTGCCCTCTTTCAAAAAAAAAAAAAGTCTATTTAATTTTCTGAAAAAGAAATCAACATGTGCACATTAAAAATTTGTTCATTTATCCTCTATATTCATCTGTCACTTCCCTCTCATCTACATAGAAATAATTCATTTTACCATAGAAATTACCTGGTACCATGGTCTAGAAAATGTACTTGCTTCATTTGTTACTGCTATCTTCCTTAAGGAAATATAATTGCACCTGTATCTGAAACAACATTTTTAACTCATCAAAAGCCCTTCACCGCCCATCGAGCTGGTCTTAAAAAGTTTTGATATGCTGTAACTAGAGATGAATAAAACAAGAATCAAAGTGATAAGAGTTAGTGAACTCAACTCATGGAGAACCCAAGTCAGACATAGACTCGTCTAGACATGAGGAAATGTCCCAGTATGAGATCAAGTCCAACAGATAAGTTTAGTCCATTTAGAATGACTGGTTATGCTGTAAAACTTATTATTACTAGAGAATTTTTGTTACTAACAGCATACTAAATCCTTTCCACTAAGTTCATAGGATATACCCTAGATTTTTACTTGAATAAATGAAACATCATGTGTTAGATGTTTTATAAAGTAACCTTTTGCACTGCATCAAAACATACACACAAAAAGAGGCTGCTTTGATGCCACATACAACTGCAAGTAAGAAGGTTCTGAAAGCAATTCACTGAAAAGTGTCTCACATACCAGGCAGACAGGAGTCATTTTGCCATGAATATTCCTCATGTTCAAACAATGCATTTAGGAAACATGAGTTATCTTTCTATAAGCTTGTCTGCCCTAGAGTACTGTATATGGCCATTAGAGTATTGTGAGTGCACCCATCAAACACTGCAATCAGGAGTTTCTCCATCAACCAAAGCACAGAAACAGCAGCTGAAAATATTGCTATAATGTCTGTTGTAGTTTAAGACCAGATGGAAATTAAGTCCCATGCAGCTGCTCCCCTCCCCCCTAACCCCTCCAGTGAGAAAGAGAGACAAAGGGTAGAGGTTACGGGTTAAGATAACAATTTACTGGAAACAGCAATGAGATAAGAAAACGAACATCAACAAGGGGGTGACTTACATGCAAAAAAATGCTCACCAAGTCCAATGCAATGCAACTGTAGCTGGTACCCCCTGCCACCGCTCCCTCCAACAGGTCTTCTTTTCCCAAGCCCAAGACAATGAAAACAATGATGGACAAACCATCCACGCCTGCCTTTTTCCCCCAGGTCCAAGACAATTAAAAAAAAATCCAGTGGTGGACAAACCATCCACTTGGGACCAGTGCCACCCCACCACTCATGTCACCACTCACCCTCCCAGAAAAGGACAAAATGGCCACGGATGGTCTGCATGTTCCCTTTTTTCTTGCTCCCTAAGCCAGACCCCCTTCCTTCTTGGAAGTGAGAACCCCTACTATAGTCAGCACTGTCAAATCCCAGTTTCAGCTACAAGATTACCCTGCCCATCTCTGTTCCAACTGTGCTTCTCCCAAGGTAATTTTATCTATACCTGTAAGTCTAGATAGTGCTGATACAGTGTTCACTTCTGGAATGGAAAAGCACTGAGACATGGTGTATCACCTGTGGCCTGTCTCCCAGAGTTGCTCTCAAGTTTAGAGTACTTCAGCAGTGTGCATTGACTTTTGAGAACCAATGACAGTGACCTAAATAATTTGTAAAAGTCTGTGCTACAGATAAAAGGGAATACAAGAAGTTCAGGTCAGATTTGCTCAATTTATGTTCTGGGGGAACATTTGGCCTACATTTCTGTTTTAGGAGATTTACCCTTCATCTTGTCTGGAGGTTTACGGTAGTGCCAGAGCCACACATGTGACAGCTGTGAGTGAGATCTTTGAAAAGAATGAAAAAAGCTGTAATATCAGGAGGATTTTTGTTCAAAAAAACTGCTTACAAATACTAATAGGAGCTTGTAAGCCTCTAGGATGGCCAGAGGTTACATTTTTCAGCTTATTTCCCTGCTACCACAAGAGACAGAAATGTACTTTCTATGCATAAACGTGACCTTCCTACACAGTCCTATGAACTTTGCAGCTGAAGTTTAAAAAGGAATATCAAATACAGAACATTCTGTAGAAAATGAAAAGAGAATGAATACTGGCTGAGTACAAAACCATTATATGTTGGTATCAACTGTATTTAAAAGAACACTGTAAGTTTTTTTTTTTACCAATGTTTTCTCATTAGATAGCCCCTGGAGGCTAAAATCAAGATGGGCTTCCATTTTATTATGCAGAGTAATATAAGAGTTCAGAAGCAACAGAAAGAATTGCAAAAGGAGTGGTTTTCTTGTTTTCCAATCAACAGACAAAAGTGCTCCATTACTGAAGTTCTGGTACTGCCTTGAGATGGTTTTCTACTTTTCCCATGAATGCCTCCATAGCACAAATCTCCATAACACAAATCTCCATTTAGTTTATGTCCCACTGAAAAAATCTTCTTTTGGACAAAGGGAATGCACTACATGAGCATGTTCAAAATGTATTGCCAGTCCAGTTGGTGTTTTAATAACCTAATAATCCATATTTTCCGATTAACACAGAAATACTTCATTAATAATACAGGAAAAATTGCTATGGAAAGAAAATAGCCCTTCCTACCACATACTCCTTTTCTCTGGTATGTGCTTCCCCTTCCCATGTTCTCTTGTGTCCGAAGGTCGATGGTTTCAAGCTTCCTTGAGAGGCTTTTGGGTGATGGAGGGGTGTTGTATGTACAGCAACTATCAACATCTTCAGTCCTTCACCAAGAGGAGTATGATGTTGATGCTGGATATCCCAAAGATCCACTTAAAATCATCTTTTTATGCTTTTTATCATGGTGTGTTTCTCATTGCTTTCCAGTCAAGTCTGAACAATGCCCTCTCCAGCCCTGATACTCCAGGGGACTGTTGTTCATTGCCCAGTGGTTCTCTTTGGCCTTTACCACACACAGTTTCCCATTACTCAAGCTAAAAACAGGTCACGCAGCAGTCACTGACTACTGCACAGCTGCTAAATGAAGCTCAACCAGCTCAGGCTGGTCACAGACAAGTGTGTGTCCCTGCACAACCAGGTTGGTGCAAAGCCTGGTGTTTTCTCCTGTTAATGGCAAAAATCACATTGAACAGGCCAGCACAATTAACTTACGTCTTTATACTATTCATGTTCAGGCCTGTTTTATTTTCTCATTTGTCTTTATTCTTTTCACTTTATTATGATTTTAAATAAACTTGAACCTTCTAAATAAAAATAACTTCTATTGAACCAGGGAAAAAAAATAAGTCCATAATAAAAAATTCTGTTGTTTTCAGGAGAATGAAAGGAATGAACCTGCTAAAGAATAGGTAAGCAAAACAAACAAACAAAGAAATATTCAAAAAGGCATACGTATTTAAAGAAAAAAACCTAAAGCTGTGATTTTGTACTGGTGTTGGTGACCATAAGGCAGCAGCTGGAAGGTCCAGTGCAACCTGTGCAACACAGGACTGGTTCCACTGCACTGTAACTTAACCCTAAATATTTTCAGTGATGGAAGTTCCACAATATCACCGATTGCCCTTTACCCTCTGCTTCACTCTCTTTACCCCAAACAGTTTTCCTTACCATGCTTCTCGCTGCAACTTAAAGTCATTAGTTCTTTAATCCGCAAACATATCTAAATCTTTGGTTTGTTCACTGATGTTCACAAAGAACATCTCTTTTCTCCTGCCTGACTGGTCCAAGTTTTACAAAGATCAACAGATGTTTTGAAATTATAGAGTTGTAGTAAAACATCAAGATATTGTTTACTCTTCCGCTTCTCGAGAACTTGAAGTACCTGTGACATCATTCTGCATGGTTCCCTTTGGTTTTGTGCAGAGCTAATGCTGGAGACTAACAATTCAGATTATCATCTCTTCCCAATCCTGAGCAATTTATTCATTTCAGACAATCTCACTTCAGGTTTTTCCAGACATGAAAATCTGACAAAGGAATTTTTAAAACTGGCAAAGGATGGGTATGGTTTTGGTGGTGAGAACCAGTCATATATTATTCAAGTACAGCCTAAGTTGGTTTTTAGCTTATAAAATGCAGTAGTGTGTGAGGGCCAGGCTCGCACACAGCTCCCCAAACTGAGGTTTTGCCCAATTCTGTCTCTCCCAGTTCCCTAATTCAGGTCCAGACAACTGCACTGTTCCCAAGCTGGCCTCAAGCCAAGACCTCCAGAGAGAGCAGATGTGCTTAGAGGCCTCAGTGTGTCTTCCAATGGTTTTACATCTATTTATTAACATGTGAAATACTTTGGGGTTCTACAGGCAGAGAGCTGTGGGCAAATGGCTTTTGCTTAGCTTGATTTGGTCAGCCTTCATGTTCTACTGTCTCTTAATATCCCTGTGCTGTGCAGAAATGTGGAGCTAAACACACATGCTTTTTTGAATTTTCCAAGTTCTACAAATGAAGATGCTAATTTAATTATTTACTATTAGTTATCAGCTATAGGAATATAAATTCTCTTTCAGACGTCCACATTCTCACCATAGTCATTAAGTGCAAGACAAATTAGAGCTAAAGCGCCATCTAGTGACAAGCTATTGAAAGTTATTTTAGAATACCCGAAAATGGTTCTCTTTTTCCCTGAAAATTTATTGAATGTTAAAGAAATCAGAGGTTTACTGAGAGTCATACAAACCTTTCTGTTGATAATCACAATGCATTTACTGGAAAGAAACATACAACCTCTTTATTCCATTTATTTTTCATGTTTATAGTAATTCCAGTGTTCCCACCAACCCATCCTGCCCATCTTAAAGTTTTGGACTCTTTGAAGTCTAAAGTTTTGGATTATGTGGACTCATTCCACATCAATTGTGCAAGTGTTTTATTAACTGTTCACCCCAGTTCTTCCAACAATAGAGTTCAGAAAATTAGTTGCATTCAGTAAGTTTTATTTCATCAAGTCTTCTGTCAAAACAGTCAAATCCGAGGAAGCCCAGAAGAGAGAAGCAGCTTTAAAGTTGTCATTCCTTTGTCCTTCTGCTTCTACACTTTCACTCCGACCCCCATGGGATGTCACTGCTCCTCCCTCTTTCACTAGTCACATTGGGTGATATGTTGAGTACGTTTTGTTTCCTACTCAGCATGTTGGGCACAAGTTCAAACCAAAACACTTACGCCTAAAGTTCTTACGTAGTGAACCATTCACAGGAAAGGGGAATCAGAGCACAGAAACACAGAAGCTGCAGGAATGTTATGGATGGTGTTTCCTTAAGAAGATCCTTTCTATAAGCAGCCCTCAACCAACAGGAATCATTTAAAAAGTGATGCTGTACTAGGGACATGCAATACAGTAAACTTCAGAGAGGCTACATCACCCATTAATACCCCAGAACAGACATTTTTTCAGATCTTCTATGATAATTAAAATCATACCATTCTTCAAACCACTGCACATGACTTTTGAAGACAAAAATGAGCAAAGAGGTTATTGGGAGACAAAAATCTACCAGATGGTACAGTCATAAGAATGGCACTGATAAGAATGGAAGTTCAGATACAAGGCTGAAAATTCAGTCTGATACATCAACGTAGACAAGCAAATCATAGCAGAGTTGTGTGGCAATAAACTCAGGTCTGAACACAGGACAGTCATGTTAGAGCAGCCTGAATTTCAGACAACTCTACAACTTCCTAGTACAGAAAAACTTCCTGCATCACACCACATTAATTTTCGGGTCCTGGGGTATGGTTCTGTGGACCTGGAAAAAAATGTCTAAGTGCTCCATCAGGTTTTCAGTCCCAGATGCCCAGATGAGTGTCTACTGTTTAGGCTGGTCTTTCTTCAACTTGCACTGATTCTTGTTTTGTTTGTTCCAACTCACTTTAACTTCACCTTAGTTCCCACCAACTCCCTTTAATCTCTTCTTGCATGCTCTGTGCATATAGTCCTCTTTCTCTATCATTCTTACCCCCCACACACACTTCTCTAACTTTTACAAATAAGCCAGTCAACAAAATGTGGGAACTGACAACCCTGGATAATATCACATTGTGATGGTAAGAGTATCAGAAATATTAATGGTAATCACAGAAAATTAACAAAAAAACCAAAATAAAATAAAATAAAAACCAACCAAACAAAAACAACTACAACAAAAAACAACCTTCCCCAAGTAGCACAAGAAATAGTAAAATAATATTCTAGGAAAAATTCTTTAAGCCAGCATTAAGGAAAAATTTTGTGGTGATAAAGATCTTTGAGCACTAAAACAGCTTGTACATGGTGACTGTAGAACCTCTGTTCCTAGAGGCTAGAGAAACTCTCATCATGAATGATATAGGCATTCTTGACTGTGCACAAGGGCAGGATGGTGCACTAGTTAATCTCTAAACATCTTTTCAAGATGCTATGATCCTATGAAAATTAAGAAACAGTAAAAAGATGCAAAAGAACTGTTTTGCATTTCTGCTGCATAGCTCATGAAAAATTTCTTGTAATATGCAACACTCCACAGTAATTCTAATACATCTATACATATCTATAATGTGATTTACAACACAACGACCACAGGAAAAACAATCAATTTGCTGCTTCAGGAAATGCTTCACTATAAATATGTAGTATTTTATATTTGCTATTATTGTTCAGAGGCAAAATAATGTTGCCTTCTATTTGAAGTGGAAATGCAATTTTAATGAATTACAATGCAGATATTTAATTTTTAAAAAATTATCTAGCAATAGCTTTCCAAAGAATCCTCTATATATACTGGAAATTAGGCAGAGAATAAGAATTCACAGTTCTCCAACTATGAGGAATGCCACCATGAATTATTTTAATTCCATCCATTTTCTGATTTTTCAGCATCTGAGATGCATTTTTCATCACAGCAGAATAATAATTTTTCACAGAACAAATAAAACTTACACTAAAAGCTTATACCAAATTGTTCCCCTCCCCTCCAGTTCCCAATGGGTGTACTTGGAGATCTGTGTACATCTTCACAGTAAGAGTTTTTAATTCTCCCAGCAAGAAGTAATGAGACGCCTCACATCTTCTCATTTGCAGCTCAGGTCACTTTCAAGAAGACATACTTCAGCCTCAGATATTAGGCAAAGCACCAGCAGTGGTAGGAAATACTGCATTGCCAGTTTAATGGGAAACTGGTTTTGTCTGGTTTACAATTCTTTTAAAAATTACTACAGAGAAGGCTATTACAAGTTAAAGAGTCCACTTCAGTAGCAACACAGTATGCCTTCCTTTATGACGAATTAATTGCTCTCCAGATTGTCACAGCACATATGAAGTGTTTCATCTATGCCTGAACGAGACTGTAAATCTTATTTGCACAATCAGTACAGACTAATGCTGCCAATTCACTGCATCAATAGTGGTGCTTGCCCCTAACAAGATTTCTGCCTATCAATTGTAAGTAAAATTATGAGCTTTATTGACTTTCAGGACCACCAGAAAATCAAAATAACAACTAAAGCACTGATGTTTATGTTTTGTCCCATACATAAACGGAAGCAGATGTAAAGTATAAGGCCAGGTGTTTCTTTAATGAGATTGAGATAGGTTTTGTGGTTGTTGGCTTTTTTAAAAATTATTTTTCCCCAGGGAGGTAGAGGACAAGGGAGAATAAATAAAGGTCATAAACAGCCTCTCATTTAGTGCAAGTTACCAGTTATGGCTACCAGAAAGCCCAAGCAACATAAGACTTAATAATACCAATGCATTTCTATCTGTGAGTCTAAAGGTCTCAATGAATTACATATTATGCTGGTTTATAAATCCACAGAAAGGTCAGACATTCCCTCATGTAGTTTATCTTCAATAAAGTCAAAAGGACTTCCTATAGCCACCAGGAGCTCCTGCATTCTCTATGTCTCTGTTCTGGTACTCACTTTTAGCTATCAGGAATTTGTTACAGATGGACAAACAACTAATGCAAAATGTCATTGAAGAATATCTGCTCTTGGTGAAAATATATTGTAATAAGATATTTTATCGGATCAACAGCTGCTCATGAAGGATGTATGCAGTCATTGATATCCCTTACCCTTTCCACAGGAACACTTAAGTTTGCTTTGGCGCGTTGCCATCACGTGGTATACCTCTGAAAAACAAAACATGGAGTTCTAGAGGTCTACAGAGCACTGTTGAGCTACTATTCCTCTTTTTTACTTCAATAGTTACAACCTGGAAAGTTGCTGCAGAAAACGAACAAACAAATGAAATAAAAGAACATGCATTTTTTATGCATTTGAAAAAGAAGCTGATAACAGCATTATTACAAGAAAGTATTAAGGGTTATCAGATTGACATCGCATATGCTCTTTAGCAAATACACAGCTGGAGTATGGCAGATAAGTATTTCAGACAGTCTCCTGATGATTCTTCTTTAGAGAGTTTCAGCCTCTGTTTTCCTACTGAAGCAATTCCTTTTTTCCTTCAGCAACTCTTTTCCAGCTGTCTTCACTCCTTCCCCCTGAGGACAGAACTATACTTGAATGCCAGGAATCTTTCTTTTTTTTCCCCGTTTTCTGTTTTTTCCTACTCTTTCTCAGTCTCTAGGTTTTTGACAGTGTGTCTGAGGTTTGTTGATATTTTAAACCATCTGTGGATTAAACAGAGCATGAAAAGGACATCAGCCCCCACCTTTACCTCCTGTTCTGCTTCTGCAATGTCGGCAAAAACCCCAGCACAAAAACCCCAGTGATATGCCTTCCCTCTCACCCATGATCCAATTCCCCCAACACATACCAGAACTTGCCTGCTGGTATTCTGAACATCTACATCCTGCACAGGGACACCCAAAGCATGAGACCTTGAGAACTGTGCAACCCCAGCAACGCCAAGTCTCTGTCACCGGGAGTCCACTGTGGGTCAGAGGGAAGGCAGTACCTTTCTTTCCTGAGATGTGCCCAAAGCAGCATCATTCCCTCTCCCCTCCTTTTAAGTTTGGAGTGTTTTCATCCCTTCTTTGAATTCTAATTCTTTAAAAATAAACAAACTAAATCAACTCCTCACCTTTTAAATGCAGCTTCAGGATTTCAGGTTTGTTGACTGCAGTCAGCACAGCACTGCACACCCTGAGAAGCACTCTGACTTTAGGGCCTCTTTGGATGCTCAAGCACAGAGTATAAGCTTGTAGTTGTGCAATTACATTTTTTCCTCAGTATTATTTACAAATAAAGCATAAAAAAGTAAACATAAAAGTAATTTTCAGCAGCTTAATTGTTTTCTCCCATAAATATAACGTTTAACTTCTAATTTTCATGACCTCATTTACTTGCAAAGACACTCCTGCTGTTTACCTCCCAGTGTGGTGTCTGGAACACATTTTCAGCAATTAAGGTAATGCAGATGATTAGGAAACAAGCTCATGAAGTTTTGCAAATACAATGCTATCTTCTCTGCTCTCCTTTCTGATGCAGTGTGAAATGCTGCCTCTTACTATGAGAGACTGCTGTCTCTCACACTAGTGTTAATTTTAGCCATGAAACATACCTGCTACCTGACATGGAGCAACAAGAAATCATAAAAGGAAAAGAAAGGAGATGTGATAAAATGATAAAGTTGTTTCTTTAATCAAGGAGAGCTAAGGATTTGGAAAATAAAAATATATTGTGCTAATGATGTCTCTAAAGTGGGGGGATTCTTTTACTAATATTCTGGATATTCTGCCTCAAAAGGAGACCCACCTTATCATTCTTATCACAAAACTTTCCACAGAAACTAGAATAATGTAAGTGAAAGAGTATTCGGAGGAATGGGTTAAAAGCAGAAGACTATTGAGGAGGATTGTAAATACACCCAAGTGACCTCTCAGATGGGAATGCAAAAATTCTGGAAAGTAGTAACACAGAAAAATATATATATTATGCCTACTGTTGTTTACCTTCTGAGGGCCTTGAGAACATCTGTGTATAGATAACATAGGTGTTTGGTAGACTTGGAGGGACGCTAAGGGATATGCTTGAGTTCCTTGCCTTGGTCCAGAGAAGATCAAAGTACAGTGAAGATCATAGCGCGATGGCAAACCACACAGGCATGAACTCTTGGCAGACCACTGGGAACAGCAGGATGGGGATCTTGTAGCATGAACGGGCTTAATGGCATCTATGGCCACCTGGGCACATCTGCCCAGGTACTGCTTTGGGAACCCTCTGCAAGGTTATGGGAATAAGTTTACTCTTTGCATTTCAGCCATGGATCTATGCATGTTCCCTCTGCCTGACTGTGCTGACTCACACTGCCTTATTTACAAAACCATCAGCTAAAGAGCTTGCCAAGACCTCTGGTTTCGTTTTCTTGGTTAGCACTGCTACTTTTTTGGCTAATTCCCTAAGGAAACAACGTTTATGCAAATGTATAGGCATCTCTCTGCCTCAGCTTCCCTTCCCTCAGCCCCTTAATAAGTTTGTAAGTGGTTCGTCCATTTTAGCCACATTCAGACAAGGGAGGGAAATCTCCATTGCTGTTTCCAAACCTCTTAAGTTAGTAGTTCCCAGCTCCCAGGGAGCTGTCCTACAACCTCATCCACTCCTCTTTTAAGCTAGCAAGGACAGAAGAAATCCATGGTTCAGCCATATCTTTTTCTACCAAACAAGTGACCACAGAGTTTATTTTTATTACTGCTTTTTATTTAGTAATAGGAAAATTCATTCATCCGTGCTTTTCTGCTTTTTAAATCAAGCCTTTTACACTCCAGGCTAACAAGAAACACCATTTAAAAAACACTAATATGCTTCACCATGTTGCTTTTCAGGTTATTATTCCACAACATCACTTTGAGAGAGGCAGTAATGCTCATGCTATGTAGTTTTTTCTAGAATCCAGTCTGAATACTCAGCAACTTTGGTGTAGACTCCCGGCTGCCTGGGGCGAGCACACCCTTCGCCCCAGCTGGTGATGCCCACCAGATACCACACCTCCTCATGCCTGCATGACAGTGGCCCTCCCGAATCTCCCTGTGTCACAGGAGAAAAAGAGAGAGCGTGCAAGGAAGAGCCCTCATCAGTATTTCTATCTCAAAGAAAGCTTTGAATAAAATCAGCATCATTCAGTGTTAATACCAGCATAACTGCCTAGATTTCAATCGCTGTCACTTAATGCATGCAGCAGGTTTTCTGATTTTTTTTGTAAATTGATTTCCAAATACTTTCTAGTCATTACAAATAATTTCTACTTACCATGAAGGTTCAAAACTACTAGCTTTTTTATTTCCTTACTTATCTGCATGCAGTGATTTAAAACCCAATGAAGACTATTTGTGCAAGTAAGAAAAACAGTAAATTTGTCAATGTTTTCTCTTATGGTTTTTTTTTCAGTATGCTAATCTCAGTTCTCTACATGGTTTATCTTATTTGAGTGACTTTCCCCATCAGGATAAAACACTTCTCTGTTTTCTTTTCCTATTCCTAACCCATCTTTCTGAACATAAGGTTCTTCAGTGTAGCCATTATAAATTGTTAAGACAATAGCAAGTGTATTATTTTCATAAAACAGCATCTCCATCTTCTGGTACACTGCATCAGATAAAGAAAGCCTAATTAGCATAGAGGAAATTTTTATTCCTAATTACTCAATATCAATCATAGTAATAGTAATATTTTAACATAAAAATATTAATTGTTAAATGTTTACACTAAAAACTGTATTTGGTAGAGAATTTAATCTTAATAATCAGACTATTTCCTTCTTGCATAAATTAACTCAGAATAGTTAAACTGATGGAAATGCATGAGTTTACACTTGAGGAAAGAATTTTGCTCACTGAGCTCACACTGTTGTGAGATTTCCAATTCTAATAATGAACAGAACAGTTTGAACAGGTTGTTTTTAGCCTTCTATTGGCCATGTATTTTAATAGCATTGCTAGCACCCTGCCTTCTGGTTTGTACATGGTGGATGCTTTAAAATAAGCTTTCATGTACTGTATTTCATGTCAAGAAATAAAACACTACACAGGAAATCTGCTTTTATTGGAGAAATGCTTTGAGAAGCTATACTTGCTCTCTTTGCATTTCTGATAGTCTGTTTTATTCCGTAAATGGTTGAGCTATCTATATATCCATACTTGGAGTTTCTTATCCATGGAATCTATCCCTAAGGATTTCAATGTGACATAAGAAATATTTTCCACGTACCTTGATTTTCAGTGCTTTTGACAAGGAAAAGTGATAAGTTAATCAACAGCCCTATTGATAACCATGCTTTTCAAATAGCAATTAAAAATAATTACAGCATTCAATTATACATTTGAAAAAAAAAATGCTTGGAAAATACAGCTATATACTACTGTTTTTCTTTACCTTACAAGCATCCCTGCCACCTTCATCATAGCCAGCACAGATGACTTTGTCACCTATTCTGCGCTTCCGGTACCTTGCCTGGCATTCCTCTGTTGACATGAGGGGAATGGGAGCCTTCTGAAGAATATCTTGTACTCGACCTATGTAAAAGGCAATATGAACAGGGAAAAGTTAAAATTAAACTTCCCCATACACTGATACTACAAAGTGGGAGGTCACTGCTTCTAGAGTGTTGATGGATTACACCAATTTTCCTTTCTTGTGAATTGTCTTCTAATTTGAATGTTTTTATAATGCCATTTTCTTTCTTATGACTGGACAAGCTTCGAAACTTCCTTGTGATTTGCAATGAATCCTCATGTGTATACGGCTCTCAGGACATTGGCCCTTGGAGCCAATGGAGCGTTGCCATTAGTAACAGTAACTATTACTTTCCAGTAAACTGTTGCAAAACTTCGGAATCTCCCAGTTGCCAAATCTGTGCTCCTCTATGTCGTAGTACTTTACAGGATGGAGAAACTTGCACATAGAATAAATAACACTATTTGAGAGCAGCCTTTTCTTAGAAATTAACAGAAGAAATTTGTCTATGCAATATCTGCCTAAATTTGTTAGATTTCATATTGAACTCTAACCTTCAAATATGCAGCTGTATAAAGGAAAAGATACTCTTTAAATAGGTATATATCCATATAAAGATGACACATATTAAAATATAAATAAGTAGATAGATGTAAAACCACACTTTGATAATTGGGAGCTTTTTGGTCTACCTCCATGTAAAATCAGAGGAGTTCAAATCTCATCTACTATCAAAGCTAAAGTAATTGGCATTATTTATAATAAATCTTAAGAAAGGCATATGAATACAATCACATTAAAAAAAAAAAAAACATGGACTATGTGCAGACTGTAATTCAAAACAGTTCAATAACAAGTTTACTGCCTTTCTTCAGCTAGGACCATGAAAAGGGGTGTGCATTCCAGATATATACTGGATTTTACCAGTAGATTAAGCTAGAATATAAGGAAAAGTATTTGAGAGCTGGACAGGATCAAACAATTTATAAAATTAATTCTTGTGTCAGAGCATGGAGTTATTTAATGATAATTTCTTACATCTTTCATTTATTTTTATGATATCTTAATAGAGATAAATGCCAATTAAGAATCATATTACAGTGCTGGTTTCTAATTAAGAATTATATTACAATGTTGGCTAGAAGTAATAATGGTACCTAAGAACAGAGCAGAATTTTTTTTTTAAAAAAATGGGGGTTGGGTTTTTTTCAAACACATGAATTTTACATAGAAGAACTCGCTCTTTAAAAATATTTTTGTACCTTTTTCTCTTCTGTAACCCCATCCGGTTATCCAACAGTCAGTATAAAATATGTTGGTGTCTTCTTTTGATGGCAGGCAAATAGGTAGTTGAAGATCTAAAATATAATTAAAAGAATTAGTTTGACTAGCAGAGACAACTACAATTGCCAATATGACCCCTGACGATAGACTCCATGTTATGCTTTGTCCCTTACACATGATATATATCATTGCCATCAAGTAAATAAAAGCCACCCATTTTCTTTTCAAAATCAACAAAATGAGATCCTCCTCAAACCCCTCTAACTGCATATTAAAGGAAGCCAGCCCAGGTGTTGTGCACTGCCGTGGCAATGCCAGCTCTTGTGTCATCCTGCACACATCAGAATTCCTCTGCAATATACTACATACCAGTAAAATTCATAGGCTTAGCAAGCTTCATTAAAGCAATGTCATATCCAGTCTGTGCGTATTTATACCGAGGGTGAACAATAATCTCTTCCACTTTGAAGAAAGGTGTATCCTCATTTATTTCTGATTGTTTTAAAATACCAGCATAAACACGCCAAATGTTGGGATTCGCAAGACTGAGGGAAAAAGACAAACAGTCAGCCTGTGGCTAAAAAGTCTAACACAAGCCCTGAAGTAGTTATTGTGATTCTTCCAATTCATTCCAATGCAATTTTTCTAGTAATAAAAATAGGGTTGGTAATATAAATTCAACTAGTGTATTCTGACACTTCTTAGTTGGGAAAATGACACTAGCCATGTAAATATAGATTAGAAAGTGTAATACCATAGACATATATGAAAGGTTTCAGCTAATCTTTATTATTCTAACTTTATTTTCAGTAAGTTTAAGGGATGTCTCATTGTGACATTCCACCTACCATTAAGGCAATCTAGAATTTTTGGTATGTGCAATGAAGAAGATACCAAAAATGTCTTAAATTAACTCCAACATTTTTGAAGATCTTATATATGAATTCATAAATATTAGTTGGGCTTTAAAAATTCCAATTAAAAAAGTCTATTTTTATTGCTATTTTGCAAGTATATATTCTCCCTTTGCCTTTTATAATAATGGTAACTTCTACACTGGATAGTAGGTAAAGGGTATTTTTATATAGGGTTTTTTAGAAATTTTAACCACTTTATAAAAGTTTGCCATTGGAGGCAAAATAATGATAATACTATTCCATGAGAAAACAATAATGGGAAACCTACTACACTGCATCAGTAAAACTGCCTGATTTTGGACCATGATGTTGGATCAACATTCTCTTCTTTGAAGTCTTTTATCTGTTATCTGTACTTTTTCTCCCATCAGACTGCATTGTAGACTTCCATTTCATTTTGTAAATGGCAGGATAACCTATTTTACAGGTGCTGACAACCTAACAAAGGAAATGGATCAATTACATGGCAATTAAATCAGCCCTTCACAATGTAAACAATTTCACGACCCAGGTCCGATGGTAATTTGATTAACAATATATGTGCATCAGTTTATGCAAATTATCAAAGTCTTAGGTACTGACTGCTTTAAATCTGAAAATCTCCATTAAAAGTAGGGTATTAATTCACTGGTTTATAAAATTTGGGGGATTAAAAACTCTTAAAATAAACCAAGACAGTTGTGGTCTTGATGTTTCACGTAATGCTCATTACATGAGCGGCAGCCTAACTGGACTCAGAGATTTACAGTGTGTCCTGGTCAAAAAGGTTACGTTGCTGAGAACCCTGCTGCTGAAACTATCAGATCAGTGGTACAGAAAAATCTCTGAGATAACTTATTTGAAATTTATGAAATGCAATAACCCAGCTACAGACCCTTCTTAATAGATTATATGGTATTACAGTAAGAAAAAGCTTGTATCTCATTAGAGTATCTAAGGTTCTGTAAATATCTGTTGTCTGCTTTATGATTGCATCTTCTAGATTCATTAAAATAATTTAGCATCAGCAGTACAATATTGTGTTACAAAGGGACAAAGTATGGAGTTCCAGATGAATAGTCTACCTGAAAAGTTCACCTTTTGGTTACATTAAAACAATTTGTTTTATTCCAACTATCATTGTTATTATCCTGAAAGGTAGATCTCAATTTATCTCACGTGCTAGATTAAATTTTTGCGTTTATCTGTACATTTACATTTAGGCCTCACCTCGTGACACAGTGAGCGGCTGTGAGAATCCACCGGTTGCTGATGATAGAGCCCCCGCACAGGTGTCTCTGTCGAGACAACTTCACATGCAAGCTGACCTGCCATGGCCACTCCCCAGGGGAAGAGTCTGTCCCTCCAACGATCCTAATAGTTCTTGCAGAATGCTGCATACACACTACAGAAATAATTCAAAACTGAGTTTGGAGACAACTTGCACTCACCAAAGAAAAATGAAGATGAGGCTACTGCTGATCACTGAATAAGAACCATCTACTGAGAAGAAGGTGATTCATGATACATTCTAATTCCTTTATGATTTACGATCATAAAGCCTATTTAAACCAAATTCACACTGCTACTGCTGGTGTTTACAATGTGCAGACCTGGCTGACTTCACTTTTTCAGAACACTCCAACTTCACAAGGTAACCCATTGGGACAGTGCAACCAATTCAGTGCAATCACTTGGAAAAAAAATTGTTTGGCCCCCTATACTGAAATCAGTGAGGCACTGGCTTTCTTGAATGAAAGAAGTTTTACTTACCAGTACTGGCCTTTTTTTTACATAATCTCAGTGAGTATCCAGAGATCCTTCCTGGCCCATGCACTATTTTCACTGGAGATCCATTTGAGGACATTCTTAGGTGACACTCACACTTTCTGTCAACGAATTAATGCAAAGACTTACTTCGTACTTTTTTAATGCAGAACACTTCCATTACCCCCTCATCATACCTGCAGAATGACTATGTCCACAATCTTTGAACATTTTAAAAAATATATCTCACCTTTCCTCATTGCATGAATCTTGGAGGGGAAAGTAGGTAAAAAATTGGCAGCGGATCACATCTGTGCAAACCTGCTGACAGGCTCTGTGTCCTTTAGTATAAGTGACATTAAGTTCATCTCCCAAAAAATCCATATGCGTGTAAGTGCGAGAATTGCAGGCTGTAAGAATGAGTGCAGTCCAAGCATCAGAACATTATCAATTTAATTTAAAATTAGTATCTTTATTGTAATTTATTGTTTACCAGGAAAAGATCTTCTGCAATTTAGGAGACCAAAGCCTGATACAGCATTTTCTCGTGATATAAGTGCCTCTGGTATCCCACTTGTTGATGTCTTCAGAAGGCAAAGATTTCTAAAATGAAATATTTTTTACAATAACTAAATCTGTTATCACATCCTAAAAATGATTGTTTAGGTACTGGTAAGAAAAGTTTCTTTCTTAAATATTTTTTTTTTCTCACAAGTCTCAATATGTAAAAGTATTTCACATGAAAATGCATTCTCTAAGTTCACTAATTCACACTTAATTGAGGCAGGTTTCATAGTACTGTGAAATGGCACATAACTGTGCTACTGAAGGTTGTACAGTATGAATATGTAGAAGAGGTGAGTTTACATGATGCATGCCATCTCAGCTTTGCTTCTCACTGGAATTCCTGAGAAACTTTATTCTTCTGGTTTGTGTATAAAAGAAGGAAGACAAATAGAAATATTTCTAAACTTCACTGAAAAATCTTTTCAGGTAAATAAGTTTATCCTGCCTGGCAACCATATGGCTCTTTTGACAATGTCATAAAATTCAGTTTTAAGTCATTAAAGCAGTCTGGAGGCTCACTGTATTTTTGATGATCTTCTGAGATTAAGACCAGATAAGCAACCGCAATACAAAAGACCTTATCGCATTGGAAAACAGATGAAACGCCCACAGGAAATTATAAACTTATGAAAAGAAACATAAAAAGCTGAGCTTTACTGAAAATAGCCTTTTAACATAAAATTCCTTAAATTTCAGAAATTAGTGTTTAAAAAAAAGATTTTATTTTCAAAAAATAAATTTTAAAAAATCTACATAGATAATTACATTTGATTGTCATATTCACCTTTGGGATTCTATTTCCCATTTCCTGGTAAAGAATGTAAAGAACAAGCACTTTGGAAAATATGTGCAAATAGTTTGGCAGACAGAAATATCAGGAGTGAAAAAACTTGTAATATTAATTCCTGAAAACTCTTGATCATCAAAAATGTCCATTTGACAATCTGTATAAAACAAGAACAAAATATAAAAGATCCAAAGACTTTGTTATGTCATCAGAATATTGAGATTTACAAATTATTCATTTCTATATTTATTCCCATTTTATTTCCATGATTGATGAGCTGGAAAGATAACACAATATTTTAACCTATAACTGTTTCTCAAGAACATTTTTGAATATGTAAACTCATGGAGAGCACTACTGAGAAGGGATAAGGTTCATATAGAGGAAAAGAGAAATTACGTGATACAATACAGATTTGCTAATCTAATAGGGAAAGTTTTATATTAATTTTAAATGGGTATATCCAACAGGATCATGGGAAAACTAGAGGAAAAATAATGGGATGATCCTCTTAATACTTTAGCTTTTACTATATGAAAAGTAGGCAGAGTAAGTAGGACTTCTGTATATTCTGCACTCTGACATAACCAAAATAACACAACAGAGGATTGGCAGGATAATTCACACAACCAGACTATGGATATAGAAGTTAGAGGAAGTATTAGCACGTTTAGAAAGAAATGAATGAGTTGCCTTCTCCAAAGATATACTTTCAGTCCCAGTTAGAATCCTAATGCAAGAATAAAAAGATTAAAAAAGGAAGCACCAGCACAGAGGATGTTTCTTGAACCTATTAAGCTGTAAAGATGGTAAAAATAGTGAAATGATCCAAAAGACAGGACCTGGTGGCAGCAGAGAACTTCAGCTGTTGAGGAAGTACAGCAACCAAGTCAACTCTACTCAGTTTGTTATAGATATACATATTGGAACATCTTACAAGAAAATAAAAAAAAAAAAAAAGGGAGGGGAAGAGCTTAATGTTAATGAGTTTTTCAAAAAACATAAGCATGAAGGGACAACAATACTAGGCAGTAATTACACAATAAGAACAGCAAGAAAATAAAATCGGCAGTCTAGAAAATGATTAACTCTGACAATTAGTGTCAAGGGTAAGATCCCTTGTTAAGTGGAAATAGCGTTCAAGAGAATGGATAGTTTCTAAAGAAGATTATATTTAAAGCACAACTGTGTATCTGAAAGTTTCAGAAAGCTAACCCATGATCAAGTTCAGTGATCATTTGTTCAATATGAAATTACCTCAAGAAAGGTACCTTGCAGAAATACAGAAATATTGCTATAATACTATGTGTGCATAAGGACAAAGTCAGAAAGGCAAAGGCACAAAATGAAAGGTCACATAGGAAGGAATAAACTAAATAAAGTCAGAAAAAAACTAGAACAAATATTCAAATAAACCCATTTCAGATATTTACAAAACAACAAGGCAGAAGATGGCGCTGAGTTTTTATGACTATATTTGACAAATCTCCATCTGGGCAGGTATAGCTGATCTGTCTTGGATTAGGACAGCTGACCTCCTTAGATGACCTCTGGATCTAATAGTGCTACCTAGGCTTCTATGACCACACAATTCATTTCTTCTCTCTCTCTGCTCTTGCCTCCCTCATAAGACACAGAGAGTAAGGAAAGACATGAAGGAACAAGATTGACTTTCACATGCTGTCATAGTTTAACCCCAGAGAGCAATCAAGCCCCACACAGCCGCTCACTCACTCCCGCACCAGTAAGACCAAGGAGAGAATCGGAAGGGTTAATGCTAGAAAACTGGTGATTTGAGATAACGACAGTATAATAGGGAAAAGCCACACTGGGTGCCAAAAAGAACTGTGGTAGGTAGGTTGACCTTGGCTGGATGCCAGGTGCCCACCAACTTGCTCTATCACTCTCCATTCCCAGCTGGACAGGGCAGAGAAAATAAGATGGAAAATGACTTGTAGGTTTAGATAAGGTGATTTAATAAAGCAGAAGGAAAAGTTTGCGTGTGCACAAGCAAACAGAAAAAAAACCAGTAATTTTATTCTCTTTTGCCCACCAGCAAGTGATGTTCAGCCACTACCCAGGAAGCAGGGCTTCAGCACATATAGCGGTTGCTCAGAAAGGCAAACATTGTAAATAACAGATGTCCCTCCCTTTCTCCTCCTTTTCTTAGCTTTTATATCTGAGCTCACATCATAAGCTGTGAAATATCCATTTGGTTCATGTGGGTCAGCTGGCCCAGGATCTCGCCCACCCCCAGCCCCTTGATGGGGAGGGAATGTTGAGTGTGCCAGCATTGCCCAGCAGTAGCCAAAATACTGATGTGTTATCAACACCTTTCTAGCTACCAGTGCAAAGCACAGCACTGCGAGGGCTGCTCCGGGAAAATGAACTCCAGCTCAGCCAAACACAATATGCATGCTTTTTAGAAATTCAGATTATTTGTGATGGATCATTACAACCATGTAATCACTGTCATAAACCATGAATGTCTTTGATGAAGTCTCAAATAGCTTTTGATTTTTTTTTTTTTACTTAAAATCCTATTGTTTGCAGATATGCTATTAGTCCCCCGATTCTTCTCAAAGTTTGTGAGCAGGACCCTCCTGAGTACTGTGATTTTTCTTCTCATCATGAATGCATGTCTTCCTAGTATATCTTAAGGCAAGAATTTGGCAAAAATAAAAAATATTGCCTCTATTCTACCCCATACACCTAGGGAGGGAATAGCTACATAGTTTTCTTCTCTTTACAAAACTTTTTCTTCCTTCTTTTATTCTTTACAATTTTTCATGAACTGTCTTAATTGTTAAGATCTGAACAAAACTGAGTTTTTCAATAGTTTCCAAAGATTATTGCTACTGTAGGATTAGCAAAGTCAGAAGAAAATGTGTTGATATAGAAAAAGAAAAACCTGATATAGTCTCTACAAAGTGTGATTTATATGGGAAAACTAGATTATCTGTGAGCTGTTTGATTTTAGACTCTTGAGACTTTTGCCTGAGTAATGATTGCAGGAACAAGCACAAACTTTGTGTTTTCATACAAATCACCCAAAAAATGCAGAATATATCCCCTCGTGTTAGCCAGCTGTATTAGAAAGCTGCACGTTTTCATTAAAAATTTTGAAATGCATACAGAGTATAGAAACAGAATTTAGAAAGCTTTATATTCCTTTCTGATTTTTGACTTTGATATCCATGATACAAAAATAACATACAATTTCATCAAGCTAATCTTATGAAATAATTCTTTAGATCTTTAAAGCAGGCAACTGTTTCTGTAAGATGAATATTAACACGGAAAAATTAAAAAGAGATGAACCTCCTTTGTGCCTTACAAACTACATCTGTAAGAATAAGATTCTATCAGAATTATTCTACATAATGAAACATTTATACATGTCAGTGATAGACTGCATTTCATTATCCATAATCCTTAAAACTAAACTGAATCAGAGATTTTAAATAGTTACCTAATTCAGAAAGCTGGCATGGCTTTAAAGAGAATCCAGACACAACCTCATCAAGCACCTTTATGTTGGTTGGAGTTCCTACACTGGTATGTTTCAAGAAGCATTTTTTACTAAATGACAAAGAATAAAGAAAGTGGTAAGAAAACAGGCCTTCTTCCTTGGACTAAACCATCCTCCTGGACCCATAATTCCTATCATGGTGCATGGTCTAACCTCCAGAACAGGCTTCAAATGATGAACAGAACTAGCTAAGCAATGTTTAACTTGCAAATTTGAACAGATTAAGAGCTCAAAAATAGGTTTGATAAAAATTAAATAATTTCTCTGGCTGCTCTGATGATGCTATTTTCAGAACAATAAGCAGAGCAAGATTTAGCAGAGCAATAATGTTGCACACATACCGATATAATTTGCATTTCAGTATCTCCAGAGGATTTAAAATTTTTTCAGTGCTATAATAATCAAGTTTGTCTTTCTCACCAATGAACAAATGAAAGCTAACTGACCACAGATATTTTACTATATATAAGTGTGAATAAACATTGCAAGGAGGAATAAAATTAATATCCTTGAGTAATTCTTGCACCATAGACTGCTCTGAGATTCACTCTACTAAAGCACAGTGCTGTCCAAGGAAATGGATCCAACCTGTATTTACCAAAAGCTTGCATCATGAAATGTTTCAGAGGCATATGTAAAAAAATGGCAATGCTTGTCATTGGTACATCTTTTTTGACACTCTTGATAGCTGTCAGCTGTAGCAATATCATAAATATTCCCTTCCATATCCAGTCCTACATGGACATCTGGGCTGCAAGCTGTGAAGAAAAAGAGACCAAGTTCTGAAAATGCACTTCTCTTCTTAATCCCATCCTGTACCCCAAATTGCCCAAAAGATAGTTTGTGTGACACAGCCCTCACAATCCACATTCTACATCCCACACTCACTTCAGTTACATCACACTTCATACACACTTCTAGTACTAAATCGGAAACATAGCTTTAGTGTAGTATCACATGGCACACTGTCAGACTTTGACTGTGCCTCTGCCTACATGAGAGAGGAGCTCTAAGCACTGTGGCTGACTGAGAGCACAATGATATTCAGCAAAGCAAGAACTCGAGATTAATACTAAAACATACTTTCCCAGTTCCAAATTCACAGAGCAGATTAAATGGCAAATTCTGTCCTCATAAGCAACAGACATTTCCCATTTGAGTCAGAATATTTAATTTGCAGTTCACAGGGGGACAACTGGGACTGTGGAGTTTGAAATGCAGGTCATTGGGTTCTCTTCAAAGAACATGAGTCAGCCAAAGATTGGAGTCATTTTTAAATATATATGGAAAGATTTTCATTTTAGTGACATTAGTCTGATTCTAACCTAAAGAATAAAGATAGCATAAGGAATAACATCCCACTGAAACCTCTTCTTCTGGGTCAAAGGTACTCAGAAATATAAATACAACAGGATATTGGCAGGAAAGGGCTTTTAAAAGACCTGACTGCTCTGAAAGGCAAGCGGCAAGCTAAAGCAAGCACAACTTATTTTTTAATAGCTGCAATGGAGAAATCACATAAAAACCCATATGGTCCTGCCACATTGAGGTGCTATACCAACAAAACTAAAGAACTGGCCTGACATCCGTAAGACACTACTTGTCCTCAAAGACAGGAAGTGAATATTCTTCCTTATTCTCTTTTTCTAAAGTACCATGCTATGCTTAAAGTTGATCTCCTTTTGATGACATCATTATTACAGTGCAAGTTAAAAGCATATCTAAACCAACACATTTAATAGGCTTTAAATATGCCTGGTGATAACTCAAAGGTATGGCATGCTGAAACCAAGACTTCATGTATAGCACACATACACTAAGAGATGCAGCTGCTAATAATATATTACACAGAATCACGAAGGTACTAACATTACATTGTGACAATGCACTTCTGCTTTGCTGGGCATCTGCATCTCAGAGTTATAAAACAGGGCCACACGTGCCATATGTGTGATGGCCAAACAGGCCATAAGTGAGGAGCATGATTTCCCTGTCATCTCATCTGGGGAGCCTCAGTGGTGGATAGTTGGGCCTGAAGGCTAAAACCAGTGGAGTTCATCACTTGTGTTTGAAAGCAATCTGGCAAAGAATATACAAATCACTGCTTGCTTACTTCCCTGATTTTATTGCTCTTTACAAAATGCTAATTTTTTTAACAGCTGCCACCCAATACACAGCATAAAATACATGCATGTGAATAACTATACCTTACCAGTAATTTGAACGTTACACTGTTTTAAGGAATGTCCAGAGATAGCTCCTTCTATATCCACTTTCGGCAGCATTTCTGTATCACTGTCTTTTAAATAGCAGGAAAACCTGTGTTTTAAAATGCAGCAATTCATGTTTTTTGCAGTACAACAGAGACTTCCATAATTGTTTCTCAGGTGAAATGCAGGCTGTCCAAAATCCCTCAACATTAAAATGTTGACATGCATAATTGGAAGAAAAATAGGGTAGAGAAACATATGCTTTCTGGAGGACAGAAATGCACTAGGCATAGAGAGGAAGGACAACCTCATTCTCTCAGGCTAAGGAAGTTCTTAATTGTGAGAAAAATACGCTAAATAGAGAGGGTGGGGAACAGTAGAGGGGACCACTGCAGATGCGAAGTTACATTGTCTCTGAACAATAAATATGCGGCACACAGGAGGGAGTGCAGAGTCACTTCTGTTTCCTTGAAAGGGTGGGTATGTGAGTGTGAAAAATTGGGCATTGTCAAATTTAACCTTCTGAATTCGAGCAATTAGTCTAAGATCTCAGTTTTAGAGATACATGACAGGGTATTCCATGGCAACCCTGTACCTTTTCCTCCATGCCTGTGTTCTGTCAAAATGTTACCCAGTTTCTAAATGATCAGAGGAGGCCAGCAAAATAGACATGTACATGAACATCCTACCTTTTTGCAGGATCTTTAGTCCATGTTGCTGGCAAATAGGTGAAGAACAGACAGGTAGGATGGTAAGTACACACTACTTGGCAGTAATTGGCACTCGGTGTAAAAAACGTAGTGAGGTCTCCTCCTTGGAAGTATGTATTTTCATAGATCTGAGTCACACATTCTGATGCAGAATAACAAAATGTGTCAATTATTAAAGATGGGAGCACGCAGTTCAGCAGGAGAGGGTGAAGGCACTGATCCTCTTTGTCATGGACCTTGATTTTAAGACAGTCTTTTGGCAGGAAAAGTGGGTAAGGGGGGTGAGTAGCACAATTCTTCTGAGAGTCCTGTCTTTGCTTTCCCGCAAAAATAAAACTCTGGTGTGTCTCCCCCCATTCCCTGCCTCATACCAAATGCTGGAGCAGGGCAGCTTGAGCCAAGGCAGAAACCCAAGCAGCAGGATAGGCCATAAGGCATATCTGCAGGGCAGATAGGGAAGGTACCATCTTCATGGCAGATCTCAGGAGCACCAGAAGCCTCTTCTGAGAGAAACCACCATTACAAGGAAAACCAGGAAGATGAAGATCAGAAACCAAAAAGATTTAGGAAGTTTTATGTAAATACAGTCCTATTTTGTCCAGTGATGCTCTGAGGCCAGAGTCCCAGGCGGTGACACTGTACACAGCCTCAGTGACTCAGAGCATTTCATAAACCTTCTGCTCCCTCACATTTCACCTTGAACCCCCCAACTTGCTTTACAATGAAGAAAATACTGTGTCAGGAGTAGCATCTCAGAATGGTTCAAAACAAAAATGAGCTCAACTAAAGCCATGCATCTGCAGGAATACTGAACTCTCAATGACATACTGAACTCTCTAATGACAACCACTCACACTGCAGAGCTGTGCAACAAAGGTACCCAAGCAGCAACCTGCTCCCATCTTTCAAAATGAAGGCACCTGTAAGATCTCCATGTTAAAACACACAAGAGAGCTGCCTTTGCACAGGAGACCACTCTCTTCTTGAATTTGCTCTCCAAAAGAAGTAGCAAACCAGCAAATTTGCCAATTTTTATTCCTGTATCAACAGAAGTACTTTTTCTCGGCTAAAAGATAAAGAGAAAATAATGTATTTTTACAGACTGGGAGGAAAACCCAACTGAAAACATTTTACCTACTGCTTTAATCTGCTACTACAGAGCAATGATACTGTATCAAACACTATTTAAAATGAAAACAAATAGAACAATATTACAAGTGGATTTTATTTGTTAACGTGATTATAAACTATACACAGGCAATTCCATTTCCTGCACATGAGTAAAATATATACTTTAAAAAAAAAAAAAAAGAAAAAGCAAGGAATTATTAGACATATGTGCTAGATACGCTAATATTTTTCAAAGTTTAATTTCTTATTAATAAAAATTTGTTCTTTATAAATATCCATGTTTTTCTGGTACATATACTTTCAAGATATATCTCTGAAAATTGGTAATTATTGTTCTCAGTAGAGTTTCTTTGCCCAACTTTGTCAGTAACAGAAAAACATTTTCTATTCTTAGAATACTCTAAGTGAATTCTATTTGCTGTATCAGATGTTTTGGATCTTATTTAGCCTCTTCTAGTGTAAATTAACACAGAAAAATTTTATTTATGCTCTAAAACTATGCACCATGTAGAACTATGCCAGTTCTGAACACCTTAATTTAATAAAAACATTTTCTAGCCCTCAGAAATTTTCCAAGATTTTAGTTTTGCTGAGATTTAAAGCCAGGAAAATTATTTTCTTAAATGATACTACATTTATCAAACAGATTTTGCTAAAAAGCTGTTACCTAATTGTTGTCTCCGAAAACAGGAAATACATTACTGAACTTAAACTTGTGTTAGGCCTTAGTTGTAATTTATCAGCAAAAGGAATTTCAGAGAAATGCAAAGCAATTTTTGTAGTTTAACTTCTGCTAACAGAACAAAGTAAATCATTAACATAGACTGAAAAACATGCACAATTATCAATTTTCCAGTGTACCAAGAGAATTCTAAAAACCATTTACAATAAAACAACTGGTTTTGGAGTTATTCACCATTATTGCAATAGTCTTTCAAGCACAATGGTACACAGGTGTTACATAGATACTTTTTACATGAGTACTTTCACACAAAGGCAATGCGTGAGTAAGACTGAAGGCTGCTGGGGTTTGCTTATTTAAAAAAATAAAAAAGGATGTTAGTTCTGCAGCTCAGCTGGTGTCTCACAGTGAGGCTGCCCATCAGTTCTGCCTCATACCGGAGGGCAGCATCTGGGGAAAGGCCTGAGGCTCCTCTGCAGCCAGGAAGAGGCAGATAGCGGATAGCTCACCCAGCACTGCCAGCCTGAGCCTCCAGCAGCCAGCACACATTACTGCAATGGGGGTGGCAGGACAGCATCAGTAAAGCCCCATTAGGAAGTTCCATGTCAGATAACAGGGTTATGCGAGTTACCCAAACTTAATTAAGCACAACCCAGAAGAATCAAAACAGTTCTCTCATGACCAGAGTGCAGTTATCATTTCCCCACCTAGAAGAGTTGTGTTACTCTGTGTGTCAATCTCAGAAATTATAGATTCACTTACCACTGTAAACGGAAGGAAGTAAGAAAATGAAATTAAAAGTCCAATAAATCCAAATCATCCTAAAAACCACAAAATTATTATTTAGGATGTGTCAAATAAAGGGTGTATAACTAGTTTTATAAGGCACCGCAAAGCATAGCACTGATTTACAATTGTATTGTTTCACCATTAATTCAATATTACTTTGAAATTTACAAATTACAACTGCGATATACAGTTTTCGTATATTTAAAGTAGCATAGAAGAGTAACAAAAGTTATTCCTTTACTTACGCTTGCAAGAAGCAATAAAGCTTATAAGCTTTCAAGAATTTCTGCTTCTTTTAACAGTAGAATATTTCTTCTTGCTTAGACTAGGAGCAATATTACATTGTAATGATAGTACTAATCCTGACTCTCCTGATAGTTTAGTAGATACTGTTATCCCCATAGCAAACAAATGACTCGCACTCACTTCTTCTAGTATATGAATTCTAAATTCTATATGAATTCTAAACCTTTTTTTTCACATGCAACTACTTAAGCTATGAAATAATCAAATAAATTAACCACACAACACAAGCAATAAATATTTCAACATACACTGTCTTGTTGCTTTGAAAACCTTTCATTGAATACCAGTTTCAATAACAATTACATACCTGAACATACAGTAGGTCTGGATGCATGGGTAAGGTTTATGCTCTACTAAAAAAAAAAAAAAAAGTCCACATTTTGTGTTAAATATTACTGCACCTGCAATGCTAACTTATCTTTAATATTTACTTTGAACGGGTGCTCTTTCTGTTGATAGTTACTGACCTTGGGACCCATTTTCAGAACATCCATCATCCACACTGCACTGAAATAGATGCCCAGGTTTTACACCAGCTGAGCATCTGCCTCTTTCATAGCATTTTAAATAAAAGGCAAATTCCTGATTCAGAACAGCCAGAGTATCTGCTGCTAGCACAGGAACCTACATAGACAAGGAACCAGATCTGTCTCAAGAGTAAATCCTGAGCTGGGGGAGCTGGGGTGGGGGAATCCACCTGAAATTAATCAGACTAGTAACTCACACCCAAGTAAACAACACCATTAAGAAATTACAGCAGCTGAGGACAGAATCTTCACCTATATTTTACAATTATTACATCATTTTCCTGAGGTACTCCCTTGACAAACAGAGACATATACTTCAACTATGTATTTTGTGCTCTTAACATCATTTCAAGTTCTCACTCCTCCTTTTCAATACTCCGCAGAAATTATCTTGTCTACATCTTCCAAGTAGTTTACTGTGGGCCTTTCCACACTCCTGTTTTTGTTGCTAGATTCAACAAAGAGTGCCTTCAGTTTGCCAGAAAGCAGAAAAAACACAAACATGTTTGCAGATATATTAAATGTAAATACAACAAGAAGAAGTCAAATTTAATTTCTAGCTTATCTGAATCACTTGTTTCGATTTCTAGTATTCTTTTTAACATGTGTTAAAAGCCAAATAAATTTCAAACAAAAAAATCTTTCAAATCTAAAAAAAAGGAAAAAAAAAGGTGTTTTGTTTCACAGTGAAACTGCCTAAGGAATAACTCTTCCTTTCTCCCCACTCTTTTTTCCTCTTTTCTTTTAAACTGAATATGGAAAAGACAGGTATGTATACTCACCTCAAAAAGTGTCAAAATCAAAACATTCTACTCAACTATGACCCTTTTGAGCATCCTGATGATTGAAATGACTTCTCTGTGATTTAAAGGCCAGCAAGGACTCCAGCTCCTCCTTACAAAGGAAGAACTGTCTCAAATAAAGTCTTCATACTCTCCCACGTATCAATTTGCTTTGCTCTGAGACAGGCTTGTAGGAGAGGATTCAAATGTTTTCAGTACAGGAGCTTTCATTTTTATGTGCTCTATTCTGTTTCACATGTGCAACAGTGAGAGTGCTAGAAGTCTTTACTGAAAAACACATGGATAGTTTAGTCCTGTGACATGAAGTGTTTTGAGACTAAGATGCCTGTACAGCTCTGACCTTTAACTCAGAAAAGCAGATTTTTATATTGGTCACAAGGTGTACGGGTATCATGGGAACACAGCTCTGGAAAAGTGCACCACACCATTGCCAGGTAACACCACTGAAGCCTTCCCGTATAACCACAAATATGCAGCTTAGGCTCTCTTTTCTCATCCAAAAAAGTGATGATAATCTTTCACGACCCTGGAAAAATTTTCACCTTTACTTCAAATTATAGAGTTTTCATCACCATGAAAGTAATCACAAAACCTACCACTTATCTGAATATTTATAAACAAAACAAGCTGAACTTACAACTTTTTGTGTTGCTCAACCTGTATTAGTGTTCAATTAGTTGAACTAGTGTTCAATTAAAATAATTATTTTGCCTTTGTGTGTGTGTGTGCATGCATTTCATTTGGTGGTACAAAACGATTAGAAATTTTCTCCAAGGACTTAATTTCTTCACTTTTTATTTCTCATCTGGGCTTCGCAGATCAGTTATTGGACAGTTATTCCAGTTCATTACTATCTTATTAATACACAAGCAAACAAACAAAACCCCCAAAAAACTCCAACCCCACACTTTTGGAAAAATGAGGTATACAGTTCAAATAAACAGAAAAAACTGAACAGATTGATGATAAATTTTACCAAGATCATGTGTGTCATCTTGCAATATGTAGTCATACCCACATTCATCAGAAGTTTCTGAAATATTTCATTTCTATAATCCATTAACTCTATTTTAGAAATTTGTCTCACAATAAGGAATCTTTTTGTAATGGCTGTTTGTTGCAGAAGCAAACTAGTGGGGAAAAAAAATAAAAAAATACTTTCTCAAATTTAGATATAACCCTCTTTCCAAAAGAATACATTATTTTAATTATATCTGTATAGGCATAAGTTGGATTTGATGGTGAAGTTGAGAAACAGGGCAGCAGTGAAATTCAAAGAGAATCATAATGAACACACTCACTTTGGAAATTAAATTCATTTTCTTTCACTGGGCCTGCTATCCTACTCCTACCGTCTGGGATGAGACAACACCTGCTGGTCATGATGTGGAACAAGAGAAGAATCTCAGACGAAATGAGGAAAGGCAGGCACCAGTATGCAGGAAACAACACAAGTTCTCATTTTGATGTGGCTTTGTGGACACCCTTCCATCTGAATGAGGATGCTATAGTAACTTTCTGAACCTGAATTCTCCAGTAGGAAAAGAAAACCACAAAAATCAACAAATATTCTGAAAGTATTGCATGGCTATCATTACATATATGACAAAGGACAGAGTGAAATACCAAATGCTGCTAAAACAGCTCTAAAAATTAAATCCTGTTATTTTTGTCTTACAATCAACAATCATCTTCCATCTGACTCAGGATGACATTATCCACTGTCTCACTAGGCTAGAACCTTGTTTGACTTGATACCACCTCAAATGCCTGAAAAAAGATGGACAGAATAATTTACTGCTTTGTGGAAAGTGCTGCATTGCATATTGTATCAAAATAAAAGCAGTTTAGTAGTTCTATATCCTGCAATTACACGTCAACAATAGTCTTCCTGGAAATACAGCCTAGAAACAATTGCAACATCAAATAAGAAATCAGTGCAGACCAAATTCAGGATCATAGGAAAAACAGATGACAATTGCAAATATCAAACAACAAATAGCTACTGGTTTTGTTATTTAAGAGGCCTTATTTGATTTTTTTTCTTATAATCAGATTTCCCTTTTTTTTTTACATGGAGAATCACACAACTGCCCAGGTCTTACTTCTTGCAGCTAAAGCACCTGATGCTGGTTATTGTTAGAGAAGACAAAATGTTTCAAAATACCTAAGGATTCCAGTGCCTTGACCAGGCCCTGTAAATTGTCAGACAGTAACTCTTAAGCAAGTTATATGTGTCCCTGAACTACTAGCCTGGAGTTGGATTATTTGGGCATACAGTCTTTTGCTAACTGACTGCTTTTCTTTGCTCAAAATAATTTGCATTTTCAATGAACACTTTACAATACTCCATAAGTTATACTCCAGGCATTGACTAGAAAAGTCCATTTGTTGAGCAAAAAATGGAGTCAGCAAAGTACTCCCAGTTTCAGAAGAATCTCAGGTGTATGTATGTTTTTTGTTTTAGAAAGTGATTTAATTTAGTTTTTAATCCATGCAAAGCATGAAGGTCCTCTTCTCAATATGACATGACTATAAACTGAGGTAGTGCTATACTGGGAGATTTGCCAGGAAGTGGCACCATTACTGCTTTTAGGAAGAAAAGTGGGGTAGAATTCTCCAAAGGCTCTTTGAGTCTTTTAGCTGCTGAAGAGAAGGAGGTAATATGTTAGATCACACATGGCAAAATTGTCTGCAGCAGTGTACTAAAATCTACATATGAGGTTCTGTCTTTTACAGCATGAGGATTAAATTCAGGGAGGCAGGCGGATGTCTAGTATGCACCATTAGTCCACCTCTTGCATGAGTTCAAGCATGCAGCTTTCAGAGGCCAAAAAGCAGTTTGTTTCAAGGTGCCTGGAAAATTTTAGTGCCTCTCAGGCACCTGCAGAAGCTCTCAAGCAGAACCTCCCAAGATGTTACACAGGGTTTATTGTCAGTGTTCTTTGTAACAGCTGTAAAACATTAACCAGAAACACTCACATGCTCTATATCTGCTATCACAGTAGAAAGTTCAGTACCTTCAGTATTTTTTTCCTCAATATTTATTTCCTTAGCAGCCTCAGACTGCTTTAAAAGCAAATTTCACAACAGAAGATGAGAGGTCACTGCCATTTCACAGCAGCTTAGAACACAAAGATTACAGGATTAAATCAGTGCTTATCTTGGCAAAGATACTATGTGCATCACTAAATAGGGATTTTCAACTTTGGCAACTGTGGGCCAGTATTTGAGCCCATGCACTTTTAATAATGAGTTTTTCATTACAGTTTTATCTAGTTTTTGTCTCAATTATTTTCTTGTTCACATCAGAGATCATAAAGAAATTAAAATTTACTTGAGAACTCATTATATGAGAAGAGTATGGTACAAAAACAAAGCACAAGAAAAAATATTGGCCAGAATAGATAAAAGTGAAAAAAATTATCTTATGGAAAGAATTGTTATCATTTGGTCTATCTTACAAACTGTTTCTACAGAATAGGTCCCACAGAAGAAAAGGAAGTAATATTAGTTTTCACTTGTCTTGAAAGTCTTCAACATAGTTTAGGAAAACATGAGGTACCTCTCTAGGTTTCAACTACATACCAAATGGCTGGAGAAAACATACCTTGGATGCAAATCTTGTATACCTTGAAAGCTCACACTGCTGAGTACCTGAACCCATGAAATAATTCCTTAACTTAGAGTCTCTTTGGAAAACATGTGTCATTTGTTTTCTGTGTATTAACATGTGAAGGTAGTCTCAAAAGTTATCTCATTATAAAGAAAACAATGCTTACATTCAGCCCTGCAGCCCTGGAAACTTAAGTTCTTGTTATTATATAGAAATGAAACTTATTTGAAAAAGAAGGCTGAAGGCATGCAGCCATATTACCATTGCTACATGATTTTTTTTTTCTTAACAGCAAAATAAAGGCAGCAATTACAAACTCTTTGTCAAGGGCTGTGACTTCTTTTATGTCAAGTCAACAGTTAAATACTTTCTTTTTATAAGATCCTCAGAAAATGGTAAAACCTAGGTTCATCAGAATATAAAGAATTTGGCAGGTTCAAGGAAACCTTTAATTTACTTGGAAAACGTGGAAATTATTTTCTGTTTATTATGATGTTCTACAAAGTACAGGAGTATCTCAAGCGCTAAACCATGAAATGTTGTTGAAAGGACACACGGAAACAGACGAAAGAATCTGTAAAGGTCAACAAAACCAGTGAGGGCAAATTACTCCTCTGTTACTTTGTAATACCTTACTCATTAGAGTGGAATGATCTATATTAGCTGTATCAGCTCTGACCTCCAGCTTCTCATCCAGCTTCCTTCTGCAGGGTGCCAACAGCCCCAGAACAACCTAAAAGCGACAGCACACCAATAATAACGCTCACTGCCAACCACAGGGCAAGAGCACCAACTGCATCAGCAGCTAAAGACAGAAGTGTGGTTATTGGTGGGCTCCCTTCTTTGTACAGCACCAGGCACCGTGCTGAAGTAACATACCAGCCAAAAGAAGTCCCAGAGCATAGGGCACAAGTAAAGGGCAGACCAGCTAGAAGACCTGAGCTTGGTCTAGGCACCAGGTTTTTCAGAGCTTGCAAAAATCATGGGGAGTCTGTTCTCCAGCTATGTGGCCTGTAACAGATTTTGACCTGTCCCAAAAGTACAAACAGTCAGAAACTTTTCACAGACACTTCATTCCATCACTGTGATTCGTTTTTAACTTCAATTAGCAAAAAGCTCTGTATGTTGCCTTCAGGGCCTGTGAGAGAATGGAGAAAATGATTACTGCCTCAAAACAACTAAAAGGCAGGGTGGCGGGGGGGAACTGCAAGGGAGAGCAGGGGAAGTTCAGCCAAGAAGGGATGGTGCACTGCTCCACACCCCTCACCCCTCCAGTTCTAGTCCAGCCCAGAATGGCTATTAGCTACTGGCATAGGAGTAGAGAGACCACAGCCAATAAAAGCAATCGCACAGGAATACACATGGTTGCGGCCCGTTTGCATTTTATAGGAGCTGACATTGTGCTGAAATTCAAGCAGTGATTATTAATCTTTCTCTCTCCCCTTTCTCTTTTTCTTCTTCAAATTTCCTTGTCTTGAAATCTGGGTAACTAGAAATTTGGAAGGGCCAGAGTTTGCTAAATCAACGCTTTGTGAAATGCTTTATTTTGATCGAATGTTGCTTTAAGGAAATTTGCCAAGTATCCTTATTCTCTAAAGTTTTCCAGTAAAAGTTTGCTGTTTAACCTCCTGAGAACACTATAGTGTTCTCCATTATGCCCGCCTCAGGGAATTGAAGTACCTAAGCCCCCTTTAAGAAACTTGCCAAACAAGCTCAGGGTTTTACAGGACCCTAGAAGGTAAGAGCACACTGGCTTATTGTTTGAGCTTTGAGAAATACAGTAAAATCTGGTTGATTGATCACCCCAGAGGAACTGATGCTAAGAAATAATTATGCATCACTACTTTACCGGCACACAGGCATGAAAATTTCTACAGATGTAATTTCATTCCATATTGAGGCATAGTAGAAGTTTATTTGCAAAGTTTGTAATAATACAATGGTTCTGTCATTGCGACATGCAGTGTGTAATTTGCACACTATCTACTTCCTTGTATGGTAATACAGATTAATGCTTATGGTATAGTTTGCTAAAAAATAATTCAGAGCACTCACTATTTAAGAACTACTGTAAATGTTTACAGAGGAGGAGTGAAATTATCAGAGATTTTTGCTTCGTCTTCACAGATATAGTCATTATCAAAAAGGAAAAATATCGCCTGAGAGGAAGAATTATCATTTGTACCTTTCCGAACCAAAGAAACCTGAAAACTATACAAATATTTGAGACTATCAGTTACCTGGCAAATGCTATGGAATGTAACCAGATCACTTAATCACAGGCATTGCTGTTGTTACTACCATAATTTAAGATTTTGTGGCATTATTGCAATAGAATAGTTTCATCCGAGCAGATAAGGCACTAAAAGTTAATATTTAAAGACTTGCACTTCAAAGAAACATGAAGCTCACAAGTGCTAGAAAAGTAGAGCAATTTAGGACTATTACAACATCTTTAATGAAACAGTAATAACTAGTTTTAATAAACTGCTGGACTGACATCAAAATATCTGATTTTAAAACATATTTCAGCCTAAATAGCTTGAAAATTTTTGGAAGTAAACCCTTGAAATGGCTTTCATTCTACCCAGCATTTGGTCTCCTCTTCAGCTTAATCCAGATGCCATTATTTGGACGAAGAATCAATTCTCCAGTTATATGAAGATCTTCTAGCTTTTGACATGACTCCACCCAAAAGCGCCGTAGGATGAGGGCTAGAATAGTTTTCTCCTCCATTTGTGCAAAGCGCTGGCCTATGAGTTACAGGGCAGGAAGAAAAGTTACTGTCACGTTGCATCAACAGCTGCTGCACTTGCGTGTTCACAGTGACACTCCCAGCAACCGGAGAGAGCAAGGACTGTGCATCTGCCCTGAGAACAGAACTAGCCTTAGGCCAAAATTGAGTTTATACAGATACTAATAAAATTCGCACTTTTCTCTGCATGAAAACTCTGACCCTCCTGGGACAATCCACAGTGTGTCTTCCTTCCCATAGTACACAGAACTCAAACAGCAAAGTCAACACTTTATGTGGAACTAATACAAAACACAGCCTTGTCATATCTCTTGGATGGACTAGGCAGGGGGAACAGATGGCAGACCAGAGCAGAAGATGCAGTACAGGGACTGTGGAGAGAGAAAAATCTTATTTTTCCACATATGTGGAGAGGAGCAAAGGAGATATGATCCTTCAATGATCATTAAACCTCACACATGCTGATGATTTGGTAGCACAGACAGCAAAGCTCAATTTATACTTCAGAGAAAGGTGAAGGAGGAAAGAGGAGAACAGAGAAACATGAGGGAAATCAAACCAAGGGCCACAATCCTGACAGTTCAAACTAAACTGAAAAATGGGAACAGGACACAAACCCAGTGCTCAGAACTTCTCCTGTTCTCCCCTCTGTATAATATGCTTAGATGGATGTCCATACACATGTACCTAGTGATGCATTTCTGCAATGATATTAATGAACCATCTCTCTTGCACATCTCTCCTGCACATGTTCCTTCATACTCAAGAGCTAGCTAGACATGTTAGATTAGATTAGATTTCTCTTTGGAACATGGAAAGACCTAGTTTACTGTTCTTATGGGAAAGATACCTACTACCAATGAGACAAATCAAAACAAATCAACCCCATCCCCCCCATAAAAGAAACCAAACCAAATCAACAAAACCAAAAAACCCAGAAGAAGTTATATTTCCTGTTCTTGTAAATGGCATGACATTTTCTGGATATTCCCCACCTGCAGTTAAACTCAGTGCAGGGAACAGTCTTTTCACGAGTTCTACAATATAAACAACAATGCCTCTATTCTGAGCACAGATGAATGCCAAGTGTCCCAGTGGCATTAGAAGAGCTGGGGTGACAGTGAAAAGACCAAACCAGCTACAGCATCAGAAAAGAGGGAAAAAATACATCAGTTGCAGACTGCATGTTTGGGACACCCAGCTCAGATCATGAGAGAGACAGAGATGTTTCCAGAGCAAAACAGGTGCAGGGCATTTGTCTTCTCTCACTCTGTCTTGCTAATACTGAGAATCAGAAATTTGAAAGCAATCCTGTCCTAACACAAGAGCCAAATAACACGCTGCCAGGCTGCACAGGCAGTGAGGAGGAAACGTCAGCGTGATAGACACTGGTATCTAGGAAGAAAGGAAACCCTCGGGAAGAAACAAATGTAGCAGCTCAAGCACTAGGCTTGCAGGGCCCACAGTGCCCAGAATTCAGGGGCTGGGTTGGGTGGGAGCAAGAAGGACAGTACACAATTAGCAGACACATCAAGACTTAAATTTCTGATACACTTGTTCCTGTCTCAATTACCACACCAAAAGCCAAACTGTCACATTACAAAGGCTTCTTGAGATACCTACCAATGCAGTTCCTGGGACCAGCTGAGAAGGGCACGTAAGCATATGGATGCCTTCCCTTAGAATTTTCAGAGAAGAATCGTTCAGGCCTGAACTCCTCTGGGTCTGGGAAGATCTCCGGGTCTCTGTGCAGGGCATAAGTTAAAACGAGAACATCTGCGCCTTTTGGTACCTGATAGCCACCTAAAGAGAAAAGGGAAAGGAAGAAGAAGGGTCAAACCAACAGCAAACAAGTGACTTTCTATACACAACAGCACAGTAAAATATAAAACGATGCTGCCATTTACTTGGGAAACATCTCCAATGAGGACATGCTACAGGACAGAAAGTGGCAAACACAGCTTACTTACTAATACAGCAGTCCTCTCTCAAGGTACGGGCAAACATGGGAACTGAAGGGAAAAGCCGCAGGGCTTCTTTCACAACACACTCAAGGTATCGAAGCTGTTTCAAATCGTCTGTTGTAACAGGACGGTCAGTGTTGTCTGTCCAAAAACAAACAGGGAGATGAGCAAGATCAAAACTCCCCATTTCTGGCTAAACAAGCTTACCCTAGATGCCTCCAGGAATTCTCATCATGCACCAAGACTACATACAAGAATATATTGAACATGCATATCTTGCCCCAAAGATATATGTTGGTTGTACTCCCCTACAGATCTTCCCACACATGTCCCAATCACTTCTAGCTGCTGAAAGCTCCAAAAGGGCCAGAAGGCATGCTCCTAACTTCCCTTCTACATCTAAGCTTCTAACACACCTCTACTCACAAATGCAGTAACTACCACCGAAGCCCCAGTGAAGGGGGGGAATGGAAACTTACCAAACACCTGATCCAATTCTTTGTGAACCTTCTTCTGAACTTCAGGATTATGTCCAAGCAAGTACAGGACCCAGTTCATAGCAGCTGCTGTTGTATCATGGCCCTAGAGGTCCAGATTTACAAAGACATTCACTTAAACCCTATTCCTGTGCACCAGTGAGCTTTGTAAATACCTAGGTGTGCAGGTAATATGGAAAGTGACACTAGCCCCATGACCATGAGAAAAACAAGAATCAAGAGTGAAACGCTTTATTCAACACACTAATTATCAACGTATAAGATGATTCTGTCAGATGCTGAAAATTGACCAAAAGGGAAAAGTACTGAAATAACACAAGCAAAATCTCTCCTGATTCTCAGAAGCTGTGTGAAGTATCAGTCTCTACACAATGAAAGAGATGTATATTCATATTTTTGGTTACTGTCCAGTCAACAGCATAACATCTGGGGGGCCAATGACTACTGCAGGAAAGATAAAATTGACAAAACTTGTAACCTTTACAAAACTATCTAAAAATGGTCTAATGAGAGACATTACAGTAGCCAAAGGAGAAAATACTTCTTGGCTTCTATGAAAAAGGGATCAACTACTAGTTCTCAGCACCTAGGAAGGAAAGGAGAAGAAAGGAAAGGGGAGAGGAAAGGGGAAGCAAAGAAGTTAGAAAAAAGAGAGAGAAAAAAGGGGAGAACAGAAAAGGGAAAAGTTGACTAAAAAAGGATTTCAGTATTGAAAAAGTGCACTTGCTGATGTAGTACAGAAACAGTAATAAGGGAAAGACAGTTTCTCTAGGTTACAATAGCAGTAAGCTCTTCTGAGAGAGAATTCAGGTCCACCTAATGGAAGTGTGTGGGAAACCTGTGAAAATCTTGTTTAAATCCATCATTAGACAGAGAACCAGACACGAAGGAGGGCCATGAAAATGATCAGAGGGTTCAGAGGGAATGGTTTTAAACTAAAAGAGAAGAGATTTAAAAGAGATGCTATGAAGAAATTCTTTACTCAGTAGTGAGGAACACGTTGTCCAGAGAAGTTGTGAATGTCCTATCTCTTAAGGTGTCCAAGGCCAGGTGGGATGGGGGCCTGGGCAACCTAATCTAGTGGGTGACATCCTTGACCATGGCAGGAGGGTTGGAACTAGATGATCTTTTTGCAACCCAAACCATCCTGTGTAAGATTCCATGAGAAGACAATGCACTAATACACAGCTGACAACAGAACCGGGAGTTTGCAGCCAACTCGGTAATGGACAAAATGTGAGGAGAGGTGACAAAATGCAAGTCAAAACACTGAAACCATTCAGAGCTCTCTTCAGTGTTAATGAGGTTTGCAACATGAGCCAAGAGCTCACGGTCCATGTCAGCCATTAGGTTTGTATTACTCACCTGTTTTCAGGAGTAGAGCCTGCTCACATAGGCAGAGCTTACCACATACGTATTGCCCAACATTTTGCCAGGGCACATCAATGCTTCTATGCTACCTTTGTAGGGTAGAAAGATTGATATTTCCTCTTAGGCTTCCGAGGCTAAAATAACTCCATACTAAAAGCAACCTCCTGAATTAAGACAAGAGTCACTATGCTCAAATTCTGAATCTCAGATTCGGGGAAAAAAACATCCAAAAGAAACGAATAGAGCAAACATCAACAACAAAAAACAAAACCAGACAAATCAAACCAAACCAAAACAAAAAACCACAAACAAACAAATGGGTTCCTCTGGTTACCTCAAACATGAAAGTATCCACTTCCTCACGAATGTCCCTGTAGCTCAATTTGTTCCCTTCATCATCTGTTGCACTCAGCAGCATGTCCAGGAATGCTTTTCTCTTTTTGGAGACAGTTTCTTCACAGTTGCCATGTTTCTTTTGCTTGGTGTTTTCAAGTTCTGCAGCTTTTTCTGCAATGACCTGAGATTAGAACCATCACATCAGATACGATGCATTCAGCACAAGCCCACGGTCTACATCATACAGTTTTGTCCCAACTTATCAAAACAACATCATCTATCTATAGCAGTCTACATGAGCTAGTTAGCGCAGCTAACTTTGACTGACCTTTTGTGTTAGTCAGTGAAATATGACCAACACCTCTTGTCCCATGCAACAGAAGGAACCTTTGTGCGATCAAGAAATAGACAGCCAAACTACATAAACAACTTGTTGACCATCAAGAAGTGTAAACATATCCAGAGTATCTGGAACCAGCCAATCATGAATGCCAACAATGGCAACAGCAAATCAAAAAAAATCATCACAATGTGAACAGACTAACCACCAGTAAGATCTTCTCTATCCTATCCTGTAAACTAAGAAAAATACCTCACCTCCAACCTCAAGGAACCTGGGAGACTGAAGAGAAGACAGGGCATATCACAACCCTGCATCAACGCTACACATGGCATTGCTGAACCACTAGATTAAAGCTTCCCAAATTTTCTTCAGTATCAGAGAAATGGTTGAACTTCCCTTTTCCAGGTCAAAGTAAAGCCCCAGTAACAGACAGATTTCTTGCTCTTAACACTGTTGTTGCAGAACAACAAAACAGAACCCTTCAATAAACTGGCATTGCTCTTAAAAACAGAATAATTTAAAAGAAAGGCTATAGAGCATGCAATTCTGTTCAGAAGAAGCACTGAATGGCAGAAAAAATACATTTTCGTGCACACACATTGCTTCCCTCAATGAACATGCCTATATGTCACATATTTAACCATCTTTCACAGAATCACAGAATATGCTGAGTTGGAAGGGACCCACAAGGCTCATTGAGTCCAACTCCTGTTCTGCACAGGACCATCCCCAAGAGTCACACCAGGTGCCTGAGAGTATTGTCCAAACGCTTCTTGAACTCTGTCATGCCTGGTGCTCTGACCACTTTCCTGGGGAGCCTGTTCCAGTATCCAACTACACTCTGAGTGAAGAATCTTTTTCTAATATCCAACCTAAACCTCCCTCACACAACTTCAGGCCATTCCCTTGGGTCCTGTCACTGATCACCACAGAGAACAGTACCTGCCTCTCCTCTTCCCCTTGTGAGGAAGTTGTAGACTGAGGTGTCCCCTTAGTCTCCTCTTCTCCAGGCTGAACAGACCAAGTGACCTCAGCCACTCCTCATATGGCTTCCCCTCAAGGCCCTTCACCATCTCTGTTGACCTCCTTTGGACACTCTCTATTAGCTTAATATCTTTCTTATATTGTGGTGCCCAAAACTGCACACAATATTCAAGGTGAGGCTACAACAGTGCAGAGCAGAGTGGGACAATCCCCTCCCTCGACCAGCTGGCGATGCTTTGCCTCATGCCCTGGCTGCCAGGGCACTGCTGAATCATATTCAATTTGCTGTCGAACAGGACCCCCAGGTCCCTTTCCACAGCACTGCTTTCCAGCATCTCATTCCCCAGTCTGTATGAATATCTGGGGTTGTCCCATCCCAGGTGCAGAATCCAGCACTTTCTCTTCTTGAACTTCATATGTTTGGTGACTGCCCAGTCCTCTAATTTATCAAGGTGACAGGTCACCGGTCTGATGTTCCTCCATTTACTATTACTCTCTGTGCTCGATCTGTGAGCCAATTGCTTACCCACCACAAGATGAGTTTATCCAGCTGGACATTTTGTCCAGAAGGGTCCTGTGAGAGACAGTATCAAAAGCTTTATTGAAATCCAAAAAGATTAGATCAACTGGCTTCCCTTGATCAACTAGGTGGATTACCTTGTCATAAAAGGAAATCAGGTTTGATAAACAGGACTTTCCTCTCATGAAGCTGGTGCTGGCTCAGTTCTTTCGGTCAGCACCTACACTAGGTGACATTATTATTTACTGTTTCTTAGTCATCTTCTAAAATTTAGCTTCTTAGATTCAGTGCACTGCCCCAGCATAGGAAGAGAGCAAGTGTTACCTTACACCCTCTTAAGAGCCTCTCTCATGTCTCACTGCTGCAACTCCCAATTTAAAGGAAGCAAAACATGGAGTACTTAAAAACACAAAGTCAATGTGGCTCAATATATGTAATCAAAGTTCAGAGATTATTTCCTTTGTCATAGACATTGATACAATGATATCCTACATGCATACGGAAAGCAGCCTGAAAACATCCTCGAAGTAGATTTGGAGGGCAAACATTGGCAAGAGTAGCATGGGAATTATTTGGTGAGAGAAAGGGCTGTCATTTCCAGCCTAATGTGGTGAGAGAACACTGCATTTTATGCCAAGTCAATGACACATACTTAAAGGTTTCTGTGTCAAAGTGTCTTACTGCTGATGTGGAGAGCTGCATCTGTTTGCTCATCTGAGCAGTTCTGCTCTGAATAGGGGAGAATTAATACAGCCTTCAATTTCTGAGGGCTGGATCAAATGGCATCACCATGCAGAGCCCTATGCTTACTGCTCCAAACTTGGAGCAGTTACAGGTGATTTAGATGCTTCTCCTTCTGGGGCAGAACAAGAGTTCAATGAACTCCTGCCGTAAGTCCCGACACTCCCTTGGATTTGTATACTTCCTATTGTTCAAATTTGACAGAGCTCCAGAAAGGGAAGTCAGCTGTTGTCTTCTTTTCAGGGGAATTCCTCAGCATCCCAATTGAGAAATAGCTCTTCTTTTAGTACATGCATATCAAGCAGGCTGAACCTCATGCCATTTAGAAGCCCTCTACTGAGTGCAAGATTTAGCTCCAACAACTAAAATTATCATTACAAATAACAAACAAACAAACAAAAGAATTATACTCTATCTGTAAAATTGTGAAGGATGTTGAGGTTCCTCTTGTGCTCTCTTCCTTCCTTGAATAGCATGTATAAAAAGTCAGGCCAAAGCCAAGGGCTCTTCTGTCTCTGTTGGATTAGATCACTCATCCTAGGGGCAAAACAATTACATCATATGACATTTATTGGCAAAAAAATAAACTACAGCACACTTTCAAAAACCAAAAAAAGAGTTCTATGTACCCTAATGAAGTAGAACTTAACAGATTTTGTGAGTTTAAACCCATTCATCTGAAAGGAAGGCTGTTCACATTTGTGATCTAACACCATCTCAAAATTTGTTACCTGTCCCAGCATCACCATGTTTTATATCTTTAAGCATTGATCTCTGAGAAGGAGAGCACATTCTCATTTACTTGGAATCCTCTTGAAACAGACCTATTATGTCATCCAGTCCAGTCCCACATGACTTCAGTAAGGCACTGGACATGTTGAAAAGACTACTCATGACAGGCTTCCAAAATATCTGCCCTGAGAACTCAAACGGTCATCTGACAGCATTACATTCCTACTTGATTGTCCAGATCCCATATACACCAGACACCATATAAAAGTATTTAAAACAAAGAATATGAGACGTCAATTATGCTTATGCTCAAACACAACTGGAGTACAATTCCAGACACCACATACGCCAGACAACATGTAAAAATATTTAAAACAAAGAATATGAGATTTCAAGTATGCTCAAACAAACTGGAGTACATTTGGAAGGGCTGATTGTCATTGCTATGCAGCTCTTGCACGTGCTTTAGCTGCAGAGACTTTGAGTAGTTACTACATTTAGGCCAACTTCAAGCACACTTGTACAATTTGGGAAAGGCCAAGGAATCGATGAGAATCAAACTCTGCAAGTCCACCCTTTCTTTTGTAACATACCTGTATCAACAAGCTCCATTGAGGGCTAGGAGTGAGATCACAGAATCATTTAGGTTGAAAGAGACCTTTTAGATCATTGAGTCCAGCTGTTAACCTGGTGTTAACCCACTGATGAATCATGACCCTAAGCACCATATCTACACATCTTTCAAATACCTCCAGGGTATTTAGTGACTCAGGGCTGGTCAGTTCCAGTGCTTTACATCCCTCCATCTCTGCCCCCCTGGCCTTCCCCAGCAGCATCAACTCCAGCTCAACTACACAGTAGCTAAGGAAAATATCCGTTTACCTGTAGATAGCAGAAACATAGTCAGAATTCTTATTCTTCTGAGCACCCACATTCTTGCCCATTGCTGTTTCTAGAAGGAGGAAAACATCAACATTTCACATGTGCAAAATGAAATGCAGAGTCCATGTACACAGTAAGTTACTACTGCTCCCATCTTCTGACTGTCACCACACCATCCCTTTGAGAGGTGAATACACACACCTCTTTCCAGGTGATGAGCTTGCTTTGTGTTTCCATGCCGCGCAATCTTGCTCCTCAACACAACCTCACTTCAGACTCACTTCTGTCTGGCCAATCTCACAAACTCAGATGCACATAATAAATCCTAGGAGGAAGGATGGCCTTGGGAGGATAGAAATGCATTCACACAATATGCAGGGACGTTCCTCTTCAATCACCTCCTCACACAAACTGGCACAGCTGTACTCATGAGCATTCACATCATTTACAGTCCCACCACAGTACTTTAAGAGGACTTACCACAGATGATATCAAGGGCACACAGAGTGATGTCCAGAAAGACATCAAATGGTTCCTTGTCAACATGCTTTTCAAGTTTCTGAACCAAAATACTTCCTTGTTCATTCATAACCTCTAGAAAATCACTCAATATTGCAAAGTGGAAAGTGGGAGTTATCATCTTCCTCCGTGACCGCCACTTGTCTCCAGTGCTGTAAAATTAATGGGGTGAAGGAAGGGTTAAAAACTCCAAGTCAAAAATAAAAACCTCACCATCACAGGAACTACTCAGTAAGTACTGCAGCCTGGAAGAGGTGGACACTCTGTAGATGTCTCTTCAAGCTGTTCATAGCACTCCCCAGAAGGAGTAAATGGCAATATTTCTTGCTCTAGATCTCTCAGAAGCAGAAGCCACCATTTCCCTAGCTGCTTCTCAACAAACAGAGATGCCAACAAGCCTCCAGGCCATACAGCCTTGTTGGTCAGCGCACAGGTCAGAGGGACCAAGCAGAAGCCATCTATAGGACAAAACAGCTATTTAGCATCAAGGCCTCAACCCACCACACTGTCTCTCTGAATCACTAAGTCGTGCTTGCCTTCATCTGCTGACTGCAAAATGAGAATTGCAGAAAACTAGGGCCTAGAGACATTACCAAAATGACTGCCTCAAGGCCTGGCTTCCAAGTATTCCCCTGGAGATGGGCAACCAGTTCCCTCATGCCAGTGAACAAGTAGAAAGCCACAGAGAATGACAGCTTCCTCAGGGTTCTTGTTTGCTTTTTCTGAATCACATGTGCCACAGGCACACAGCTGGCACCTCTGCTTACAAGGCAAAACCATCACACCACTACTCCTGTTCACTTGCTATCGGGGCACTCCTCAGGCCAGCTTATCTGCTTGCTGTCTACCAGTGCTGCCCTTGATCAGTAGAGAATGGAACATTTTCCTCCATTATGTTTTTGTAAGCACAAGGAAGTCAAAATACCTCTGTAAGTCTATGGGAAACAAAACAACCAACAAGGGAAGAAGACTAACAGTGAAGATGTCTGATGCCCATGGACCTCAACTTTCTGCACTTTGTTACTGCTTCCTAACTGCCTTCTTATGGGCCATGAACAAAATTCAAGATAAAAGGCATTCCTCATTCTCTCACATAAACTTGCACTTCCCACACCACATGATCACAGCTGGCTTTTACACCACCATGGTCCCATCATAAAGCACAAGGAGTTCACCTCTGAGGGCTCCAAACAAGCAGCAAAGCCTGGAGTAGTGAAACAAAGTAGTGAATACTAACAGGGGGACCTTGACCTTCTCGCAAAAACTCAGAAGAGGCTCAAAGACACCAAAGCCACTCCACCGTCGCCTTGTTCTCACTCTTGAGTATCTGCATCATCCAGACTAAACCTTCCTTTACCCTCCCAAGACTGGAGGACACCAAAGCCTTACATTATTGCTTCTCCCTCTCTCCACTCCTGACTTATGCTCTTACCTCAGCTCACTTCTTATGATCCTCCACTTCATGAAGGAAATGAAGGGCAGGGTGCAGATACTCTCCAATCCTACCCCAAAGCATCACCAACTTCAGGCCGATCCTACTGGTCTGCAGCATCACCAGCTGAGATAAGCAATGCACACAATCTCTTTGTTCAGAGAGATTCCTGCCACACAGCATTCCTGCCATCAAGACCTCTTCCTATCATATACCCTGAAAATTTCAAAAAGACAGGAATGCACCTGCATTTCATTATACCTTGTCAGAAGTCCAGTGCCCAGCCACGGATGCAGGAAGTCATACAGGTATGATTTTTCTATATGTTTTGAACTGTTCAGAATAACCTGTCAGAAAAATTAATGGAGAGGAAAAAAATATAATTTGTTAGATAGAGAGAGATTTCTTCACTCTTACTTCAATAAACACTCCAACAGAGAGAAAAGTTGTAAAGTAAAATATGCAGGTATCCCCCAAAATGCCAAGGCAGTGGAAAGAATTCAAAGTTTATTTAGAAGGCTAAAGCATGAGAAACTTACAAATACCTGACAGAGCTATTTAAGCACCAGGCCCCAGGGAGAAAAAGGCAAGTTTCTGCCCTCTACAGCACCCTTTTATCCCCTCTGTTTCTCCCCCCGCCTTCCCAAGGCCCCTCTACATGTCTTGTTGGAGTTATCTCTCTCCAGCATAGCAGAGAGAGAGAACACAGCTCTCTCTGCAACCTCCTCTGGACTGCAGAAGGGAAGAAAAAACATCTAACCCTCTTGAGAAGGCACTCTGCAGGCTTCCTAAGTGAAAATGAGTTTTTAGCTTTCCCGTTACAAATTCTTCTGAAACCAAGTTCCTACACCAGTTCAAGGACAATCACTGTCAGCAGCAAAACTAATGATTATATTTCATGGCACCACGACAGACCCACCAAGTTCTAATGCAGAAGTCAGTCAGAGACAAGCACTGAGATCTGTATTTCATAATGTTCCATCCTCATTTCAGTGGTCCCACCTTCCGTGCTGTCTGTTTCTGATCTTGGGAGCAGAAGCTTTCACATACGTGAAAAAAAAGCCAAAGGAGGTTTGTATAAAACATACTGTGTTGGTGCTTTCATTTGCTGGCCATCATCAGTATCCCTTCCCCACCCAGACTAGGCCTTTTTACATTCTTTTGCTTTAAGCCTTTCTTTAGCACTGGGTCAGAGGACAATCCCAAGGAAAATCAGCCCAAGTCCTTTTTTACAAAAAGCACATTGAGATAATACAAATTAACAGGAGGAACACTGCTCTGCATGACAGTAGAATAGACTGGAGACCAGCGCACTCACCTCCACACTGTCAGGGTGATACAAAACCATGATAGGCAATGGTCCTATCCAAAGTTTGAAAAATGGCCAACTCCTGAACTTTTCCGAATAAATTTTTAGTTGATTAAAAAAACCTGGAATAAAAAGGCAGATTAGAACTTTTCAAAATGGGGGGGTTATTAAATAAGACTTAAGAAAGACTTCTGTAATGAACTATTTTACATCATACGCCCTGCAATTTTGATTTTGTTGAAGCTTTATGACCAAGCAGCATATTTTGCACCTGTGGATTTTACAGGTCAGATGTCCTAATCTCTAAGGGCACAGACTCATAGGATCATTTATGCCAAAGAACACCTGAGGTAAACCACTACTGTCCAGCTGCCAGTTGAACTTCACATCAGTGAGCTCAGCAATTCAGCCGATCCTCCTCCCACATTATTATTCACTCATCCAGTCCATATATTGTCAGTTTAGTTATACAGAAAGCATGGGAGATAGCTGGATCTGTGAGCAAGAGAGGAGCAGTAGATGGTGTATTATTTCAATCAAAGAGGTCTCTGATGCTATCTCGTCACATACATCATTCAGGTTCATTCTGCAATGCTAGATGTGGTGGCCACTATCAGGATATTTAAAGAACACGCTTGCAGAAGCCAGCTTAAACAATAAAAGAAATCCTATCAAGCCTCTGTGGAGTTGAAAACTCAAAGGTCCCCAACCAGAGAAAAAAAAAAAGAAAAAAATAATTTCCTAATCAATGCCCAAATACAGCCCTCCCTAGTCTGAGTTCTAATGACACCTCATCCAACAGGCTTAAGAGTGTCAGATTATTTTGCTGTTTTTTCAATATTTTTCCTAGCATTGCCATGATTAAAATACCATGTTTTCCAGCATTTGTCTACCAATACCAATAAACCAAATCACCATCACAGGAAAAGCCCTTCTTTTTTCTGCTATAAAACCTTACAATTTTTTATAAAAGCTATCTTTTTTTTTCATGGTCACATTTTAAATGAAAAGTATTATAAACTAAAAACTTCACTCATTTTTACATAAATAAGCAAGAACAAAGACACTAACTTAACTAAAGCATGGAGGCTATGTGACTCCTGCTAACAAATGAGATTAAAGACTCCACAGAACATCAGAGTATCCATCAAACTGCTTTCTGGAGATAGAAACAATGCTCTGTTTTGTTGCGGTTTTTAAAGAAACTTTAAAAAGAAGAGGGGAAAAAAAAAAAAGATTCATCTCTCTGTCAGGGTCATATAAACATCCTGACTATGATCCGCCTACTGCTTCCCCAAAGCCAGCTTCCTGGAAAGCTGCTTGGCCTCGCATCCACCAAAGATCTCTCATATCTGTATTTACATATGGGGTTCAATGCAGAAGAAAGATACAACAGTGTACCCTTGTGAACAGAGGCACCATGTCTCAGCACCGACCAATTTGTGTTCCAATGCTGTACTTGTCCTTAACTTCACCATGCTTGCATAGTCTCTCTTCTGGCAGCATACCTGGCAGCACAGCCAGGAACACATGTGCACAGGGCAGAACCAGAATACAAAGGCATCACAAAGACACACAGGCTTTTGTCTGGGCCACTGACAGCACAGCCAGCAATGCTTTCACACCACAAACTTGTTAAGAAATGGAAAGGGAACATCTAGCACATTAGTGCTCTCCCAAGTACCTGGCAAAAAAGAAGGTCCCATTAATGAGTGTAAGAACAGAAAGGTTTGCTTTTGAGGGATGTACTGTAAATACTCAGCAAGTTCTTTTGCATCTAACATATGCAAGTCACAGCTCATTCTGAAAGTGACCCGGCAACTCAGCATGGTAAAGTCCCTTGCACATGCTCACTTGGGGAAAGAGAATTGTTTAAAGTTTTGTTTGGATCACAGCTAACAGTCATGAGAACACAGTGCTCTGCTTTGTGAAAAAGCACTTCCTGCAAGAGCCCTCAGCATGCCTCCCTGTTGGAAAAACACATTCCACAGCATTCATCCTCCACCCTACCAATAACTGTAACCATCTGAGTCCAGCATCAGCATCTGGAAGCTGCTGTTAGATTGAATTTCCAGTTAATCTCTGACTGATAATAACACTACATTTAGGCAGTTCCTCTCCTTTCCCCTTCACTGCCCACTCCTCACACAGCTCCCCTCTGCAGATTGCCCACAGCCCCAGAGAGACCTAAAAGCATCAGCACACCTTTGATCTCCCACTCCCCTTCCCCAGCCAGCCACAGCTCAAACACACAAGCACCTCACCAGCACTGGCTCCTCCAGCAAACCCTACACAGTCCAAGGACCTCAAGCCAGGCTACAGCATGAGTTGGCCTTACCTTCTCCCTCCCGCTCTAAGAGTAGAGCATTTCCCAGGATAGGATAGCAGGGGCTGATACCCGGGATTGACCTCATCATCCACCATCGCCTCCAGTAACTCATCAGGAAGGGCAGGGAGTATAAAACCACAACTGTCAACAACAGAGTGATGACCCCAGCTCCCAAGGGCAGCAGCCCGAGTCTCCCTGTGGATCCCTGCACGACCTCCATCACCACCTCTCAGCCTCCTGCTGCGAGCCTTGATCCCTGCTGCGGAACTGGCACTGCCTGTACACGGCAGTGCTGTTGTACCAAGCTGAGTGTGCGGGGAATTTGGCCAGGAGAGCAGGAGGCGGAGCTGCCACAAAGACCATAGGCACAGCCTCTTGCCAGGAAAACAAACAGATTTAAAAAACATGCACATGGAGAGGTTGCCTGCAAGCATTTCCTAATGGCAGAGAAGCTAGAGGGAACAGTGCTCCTTCCCTGCCCTCACTTCAATCCTCTGACTCAAGTGAAGAGTGAGAAAGTTCTTTGCAGGCCCATGCAATACCTCAGCAGGAAAAGACATAAAGCACTGTCAAGAGAAAAAACACATTTTTACTGATTTGGGAAGGATGAGGTTTTCTCAGTATCATCTTTCTCCATCTGTTTTCAGGTGCTCAGGGAACACTATTTTGCCATACACAACTGAACTGCTCCAGTGCTGTTCAACAAAATGACTGAAGGGTGAGATGGGAAACACCATTAAGTTTCGGTGGGGTTGATGGTTTCAGGGAGTTACCCAAACCAGAGCCCACATAGATTCATGATCAAGAGCAGCACTGCAAAGCACACTGATGCTTCTCAGCTCAAATGGCCTTTACTGAGCTCACTGTCAAATGCTCAGGCACAGGCTAAAGGGTGCCAGTAACACAACTGACAGCACCAGCATCTGTGCCCTAACTTCCAAAGTGCTTACGTAGATGTGGTACCACATCCACCATACAGTGCTGCCCTTCCTGCCTCAGGAGGACCCAGGGTCTCTTTTCACTGCTGCAGGGCTACTGAGCATCTCTTCCTCAAAGCAAATGCTCAGAAACTTTGTGGTCAAACAGAAGTTTGGTAAAGAGACAGCATAGCTCACAGACAATTCACAAAACTGCACCCTCTGAATACAGGACAGAAACTACTTTTAGCCACAGTCACACTCAGCCTGTTTGCTTTGTGCCAAAAATGATTGCACTGAGTGCACCAGGATTTTTAGTAAATAAACAAACAGTATAAACATAACTAAGACAAAAAACACTAACAGAAGGCTCAGAATATCAGAAGTTAAGTAAGATTTTGATGACCCTTGGCAGCAGATGGGATTAAATTTTGGTACTTTGTTCCTGCAATCTCCCAGCAAAAACTTTATCATAAATGCTGACTGTTGTATCTTTATGCACCGTAAACAGCTGGAAATGAACTTTGCTACTCTGGTTGTTTGTAATTGTGACAGAAAGCAGCAGATACATACCCTGTCTTGCCAACACACAAGGCAAGCTACACAGCCGTCAGTTCCCTCTTTTGTCCAGGTGACATCCTAGGAGGGAAGTAAGCATGCAGGATGAAGAGGCTTGCCTTTTGTCTTTTTAACATGGAAATCAGCTGAGTAATTATGCTCTCATCTTTAGAAAAAACCTTGCCATTTGTTGCCTTCATGGGGCTGAAAATTAGATGAAGTGGCTAATTGTGATTCTGAGTCAAAAATCTGTGTTTCTAACTCTAACTCCCTCTGCAGGGCTAAAAAAAAAAAAAGAGAGAAGAAGTGAAACAGCAGGGAGAAGGTGAAAAGCCACTGAGAAAGCAGTAAGGAACACAGCAGAACAAACATTGCAAAATGCTGCCAGCAGCTGGCAATGGTGATGCTGCTAACAAAAGTCAGCAGCAACACTGGAATGAGACATAAAAGAAAGAAGAAATGAGAGTTTTGGCATCTTTGAGGCCTAATTATGTCACTGAGACTTGCAAACCTTGGAGGATATTCCATAGGAGAGCAGTTTGAGAGCCATTTGCTCAGTGTTGGATTTCTGTGAGCACTCCACTGGTTAGTGAATCTTTGCTTTCATAAATGCACATAAAAGTGCAAACCTTTTATTCAGCCTCTTACCTATCTGCCCATGTTGACAGGAGGCACATATCCCGTTGGGCAACTGTGTAAGCCCAGAGGCACAAATAACAACACAGGCTTCTGCTGGTCCATAGAACGCAGCCTGGATTCTTCAATAGAGATAAAATCATCATTAACAAGAAAAACAAAAACCCAAAGCAAAGCAAAGCTAAAATGAATCTGATATAATAGAAGAAAAAAAGTACACAACTCATTCTGAAAAACTGTATTTTTTTCTTAAGAAAGGTTTTTCTTAGTAAGAGCTTCTCTCTTTCTCAACATACCATCACGACATGATTAACCATCATGTAGAAAGCTACTCTAAAAAAACCCAGGCTATCTGAAGTACCCAACAGTCATCACCTACACACAGTGCTGGACAACTCAGAGATCTCCCCCCAGTCCTCAGAGAAGTATTTCAGGGCCTGATGCCAAATTTCATGTTACTGTAGCTCAAAAATCTACAGCTTCAAATCCTTCTGTGGATCCTTTCTCACAGAGGAAGAGGAGATGAAAACCATTTGAGAGACAGAGACCACAGCTATGTTTTTCAGAGACAGATTGATTGCTGTGATGCCCACCTCCATCAAGCATACCTTGCTTGGTTTCTGCAACCTGGTGTTCACTGTACAGCAACAACTGCTCTGTTCTGTAGCCATGATTTTGGGATCCTTCGCTTGAGACATTTTGCATGAATGAATTATCCCCAACAGAATACAAAAGTTTGCCTCCTCTCTAAGAAACCAAAATCTTCCCTACCAGGATAATGACATACCTTACAACAAAGCAGACCACCACTCATTTCCCCAGAACACAGCCTACTGTTGTAAAGCAATTCTGATAAGGTATCAATGATGTTGTCATAGCTAATAGACAATAATGCTAAGGAGCTACCAAAGAACCACCCTTATATTTATGCAACAATGTGTCAAGGAAAATGCACACTGCCAAGTTGGATGATCACAACTCATGCACGGTCACAAGTGGAGATTCCACCCACTGTTCTGTTGTTTGTCTAGATCCTACAGGGCCTCCTCCTCGCTAAACTCCAGCAAGTTTAGCAAACAAAGCATTTAGGAGCATGCTACCCATTACACGAAGAAAGCTAGAAGTCATGAAGAACGAATAAATGGGGCAGTTTAAGATTGGGGAATACTTGTGATGTGGGTCACAGAAACACAGAGCACTAAAAATCTGCTACCTGCATTCCGACAATACAGAAGATCTGATGTCAAGGTTTGCTCTAGGAAATTCCTTGTCCGCATTTGATGTGCTTGCCTACAACAGAGTCATGCCTCTACAGCCTGCTAGAAGCTATGGTAGGTTAGCCTTGTCCAGCAGTCAGACACCCACCCATTCGCTCTCCACCCTCAACAGGATACAAAAGCTCATGGGTCAAGATAAAGACTGGAAGATTGCTTATTAGTTACCATCATGAGTAAAACAGACTCAACTTGGTAAATTTTATTTAATTTATAGACAATTAAAAATACAGAATTAGGAAGTTAGAAAGAAAGACAAAAATTCTTCTCTGCTGCTCCCTCCTCACCCTTTTCTCCTGCTCCAGCATAGGTCCCCTTCATGGGCTGCAGTTCTTGTGGATAAACATGCTCCAGCATGCTCTACAGGCTGCTGGGGAATCACTGCTCTGGTGCCTAGAGAAATTCCTCCTCCTCCTTCACTGACCTTGGTGTTTGCACTGCTGTTTTACTCTCTTTCCCCTCCCCATCCTCCTCTACCTGTTCAGCATTTTTTTATACACTTGTATAAACACATTTTCACAGAGACACCACTGGTTTGGCTGCTGGACTCAGTTGTGTCCTACAGCTGTGATGTCCCCCTGCCCATCACAGAGCCAGCAGAAACTGTGTGTGTTCTCTTCTCAGGTCTTTTCTCACAGAGGCCATCCCAGCAGCGCAATCCTGCTGCTGTCACCTTGACATCTACACTCAGATGAAAAGCCTACCATGAAACCACTGCAAGACTGAAGGGAAAATGGGGTTGAAAATTCCTCCACATCATCCCCTAGTGAGACCAGAAATGTTAGTACAAAGTGATGGATGCATGCAAACTATCAACAACATTAAATATTTGGAAAGCAGACAGGTGCTCATCTTTACAATTTTCATAGAAGAATTGCTCAGGCCTGAACTCCTCCAGGTCAGAAAAGATCTTGGGGTTTCTGTGTACGGCATAAGTTATGATCTGAATATTTGTGCTATTCAATACTTGACATCCTCCTAAGAAAAAAAGCAAAAGGGAAAAGGGTCAAAACAATAGCAAATTAGTGACTATCTATAACTGCTTCACCATAAAAAAGAGAAAAACTCTACCCTTTACTTGGTAAACTTTCTCAGTACTCTCTCCTACACCTTCTAGTACCCATCCCAAACACTTCTATCTACTTAAAGCATCTTCAATGGCCACATGGCACATTCCTACTTCTATTTCTTCAATCTTGATAAAACAGGAATGGAAAACTTACCAAACATCTCATCCAGTTCTCTTTGAACCTTCTTCTGGGCTTCAGGATTACGTCCAGGTAAGTGCAAGGGCATTGCAAGGGTGTGCAGAGATGTAGTTAGAAAAGCAAAAGCTCAGCTCAAATTGAAATTAGTCAGAGATGTCGAAAACTACAAGAACAGAATCTTCAGATACTATCATGGCTTAGCCCCAGCGCACAACTAAGTAGCGCAAAGACACCCCACTCCAATTGGCTGGAGAGGAGTATCAGAGCAAAGATAAAACCCATCGGTTAAGAACAGCTTAATGATTGAAACATAGTAAAGTAAAATAAAAATAAGAAGAGGAGAGGAATAAACCCCAAGAAACACAAGTGATGCATAATACAATCACTCACCACCTGCTGATCAATCCCCAGTCCATCCCCGAGCAGCAGTAAGCCCCTCCCAGCCAACTCCCACCAGTTCATGTACTTTGCAGGTCATTCTGTGGTATGAAATACCCCTTTGAGCAGTCAGGGTTAGCTGTCCTGGCCACGCTCCCTCGCAGATTCTTGTGCATTTCCTCACTGGCAGAACATGGGACACTGAAAAGTCCTTGATGTAGGGCAAACACAGTTTAGCAACAACCCAAACATCAGTGCGTTATCAACATTATTCTCACACCAAATTCAAAATAGAGCACTGTGCCAGCTACTAGGAATAAAATAAACTCTATGCCAGCTGAAACCAGGGCAAGTATGTAAACAACGAGCTGAGACAGATGGAAAATATTTCCCTGCTGTTAAACAGGAGTGATGAATTAGTCACCATCAAGGCTGAAAAGGCAGAGGTACTTTCTTCACCTAGGTCCTTTCCAACACTATGCCTTAGGAAAAAAAACCTGGCTGATGCAAACACAGACCCATCACAGGTGAAGGAAGGGTTGGTATGTGAACTATTACAGGAGCTTGACCCCTACAGATTGATGAGCGCTGACAATACCCAACAAGGGCGTTAAGACAGCTGGCTGACCTGGCATGAGGCCACTCTCCATAATCTTCCAGAAGTTGTGGAGTTCGGGAGACATCCGAGAAGACCGAAAGAAGGTTAATGTCAATCCCAGCTACAAGAAGGACGTAAAGAAGAATGTCGAAAATGGCAGGTCCATCGGTCTTACTCTGGTCCCTCACAAACTTATGGAACAAATTCTCCTGGGAGCTGTCACAAGTCTAATGAAGCATGTGCTTAGGAAAAGCCAGCATAGATTCAGGAAGAGCAAATTGTGCTTGTGACAAAGCTGGATGCCTTTTACAACAAAGTAACCTGCTCAGTTGATATGGGGCAAGCAGTGGACACTGTCTACCTGGGTATTTCCAAGGCTCTGATACGGATTCCCACAGCCTCCTCCTACAGAAATTGATGTGTGATGGCCTGCACAAGTGGTCCATGCGATGGGCAGGAAATTGGCTGACTGGCCACACCCACAGGATGGTGCAAATAGCTCCCTTTTAAACTGGCAACTGTCACAAGTGGAGCCCCCGGTGATCTATATTAGTACAAAACTGTTTAATATTTTCATCAGTGATTTGGATGATGGGATCAAGCGTACCCTAACGAAGTTCACCAACAATACCAACCAGAGTGGGGAAGTGAACACTTTGGAAGGCAGACCCACCCTGCAGGAAGACTTACACAGGTTGGAAGAGTAGGCTAACAACCTGCTAAAGGTCAACAAGGACATGCTAAGGTCATGCATTTGGGAAAATGTACTCTAGGAAGAGCAGCACCAGCTGTGACCTACCTGGCTGGTGAGCAGCTCTATGGAAAGGGACCTGGGGTACTGGTGGACAAGCACCTCAGTACAAGTGAACAGTTTGCTCCTGCAGCAAAGCAAGCCAACACAATGCTGGGTTGCATTAACAAGGGATCACCAACAGAGATAAAGAAATCACTACCTCACTCTACACAGTGCTGGTCAGGCCACACAGAGAATATTGTGTTTAGTTGTGGTCCCTGCTGTACAAGAAAGGTGTGGATAGGCTGGATAAGGTGCAGTGAAGGGCTACAAAGATGGCCAAAGGACTGAGAAGCCTGCCACATGAGGAAAGTCTGAGAGAACTGTGTTTGTTGAGCCTGGAGAAAAAAAAGCTTACAGACACCTTATCATAATGTCCCTATATTTAAAGGTTACGTACAAAGAAGATGGAGACTCCCTTTTCATAAGGGATCATATGCAAAAAACAAGGGGTGATATGTGCAAGTCATACCTGGGGAGATCCTGATTGGATACAAGAAAATTTTTCATGATGAGATCAGCCACTGGAATGATCCCATTATGTGGAAAGTTGTGGATTCCCCAACACTGGACACTTCAGATTCAGCTGAACTGGGTGCTGGGCCATCTTGTCTAAACTGTTATAGCCACAGTCATGAGTTTTGCCAATAAAGATTGGACCAGATAATCCTTGAGGTCCCTTCAACCATGGAATGAGTCAATGATATGATTATCAGGATGTAAGATGACTGATTCTGTCAGGTGCCCAAAAACTGACCAAAAGGGAAAAGTGTTCAAATACTTCTAGTAGAAGCAAACACTCCTCTTCCCTCTATCCTGTCAGCTGAGAGCATTCCATTGCTGCTCTAGTAATTAGCAGACTGTTTGTTGTTCTGCTCTTCTTTCCATATAGAAATGCACTGAGCAAGCTCCCTTGCTTCACAGATGTCAGCAATCTTCCCTCTTTTGCAAAGGGCCAGATGATGAACCACTCCTCAGTGGTTCAGTGCTTACCACTTCTGTTGTTACAGAATCAACCAGTACATGTTCATCTTTTCATTTAGTTCACAACATAAGATCTCCATTGCTAGGAAATGCAAAGTGCGAGACGGAAAGGGACACATTTTGCCATCGCTTCTCTGCATTCTTGTCAAGGTCTGTACAATACAGAAGGGAGCACTCATGAAAGCAAAGTTTATTTTGGACATGCTGCTGAAGACATTAATTCTGGAATTTTGAAAAGCAAATTTTGGAAGTTAAGTCATCCTTGATGTGAGATTTCTGAAGAAATTGCATCAAATTGACCTGCAATTGTATGAAATTGCTCTGCAACTCCAAAGTTTAAGCATTCTGCTTTCTCAAATACTATACCATGCCATCATCAGTGAGTGAACTTAGTGTAGTCAAAGACAAATACTAAGCCAGTATTGAAAAGAATACAGTGCTTACAAACCATTTACAAAAACCAGAAATCTGATTAACAGTATAGATATAAAATATACATTACAAATGCTTTGTGCCTTGGATTACCAATCCTTAAACATTCATAAAAAGTGAAGAGAACTGGTATTAATTCCCAAGTAGAAGAAAAAACTAGCCTTAACTGCACATTTTGGGCAAGTAACTTTTTCTCGTCCTTCCTTTACACTTCAATAGCACTTCAAACACATCTGCTTCAACTACTGGCTCTCTGATGGAAGGAGGAATCCCTGGTTGTGAATGCTCACAGTACTAGTAGCCAGGGATCTGATCAGTAATTTGTTTGCTGGACAGAACACAATTCCAGTCTCCTCTTTGATCTTCCCATTTGGTTCTACACAAAGAGGTATGAAATAATGCTTTCATCAGTTAAGTATACATATTTTCTTGTTTAAGGCTCACATATTTCAAAATATGATTAATTTGTACAATAAAACACATTATTTTATAAGAAATCTCAAGAAGGGGGAACAGTCTTACAGACTTGTCAGCATGCTGGTTCAATTGCTTGGCACCTATAAACGTGTTCGGACCGGCAGGGAAAAAATTATTTTCTGTAAACAAGGTTTATCCCAGGAGTTCCCATAGTTATTGATGATTAGAACAGTGTAAGTGAAAGCAATGAATTAATTCCATTACAAAAGAATTAAAGTACAAAGAAAAAGTAGTGATAGACAATATTTGTAAGAAACTAACTGCAATAAGCAGAAAAATAGAGAAATGTTGAAACATTAAGGAGGAAGTACTGCAAACTCCTGATTAAAAGTATAAATTTTATATATGACTGATGTTTACATAGACTAGAATATCTTTAACACTGAGCAAACAAAAAAAAGTGGGAGCAGGATATTACAGCCTCAACATAACTTATTTACTTCTGTACACAGAATAACAATTCCCTATGAAAGACAGAAAAAGGAGGAATGCTTGAGAAGAAAGTGCAACAGCAGCATCTTGACACTGCAAATAGAGCAGACACCTCAACCACTTATTTCATTTTGCTCTAATTTTTAATCTAACCTCTGGTCAGACAATTTTAAAAGAAGGCAAAATGCAGGCATCCTGAAGATTGCAAGGCTCAGTAAGCACCAGCATACTGCACACCTTCTTTATTACACAAAGATACTAGGTGGCAAATTTAGTGCTTCACTCAGTCATTCAGTGCAGAGGGTTTCTGTTTCTTCCTAAAATGAGTTAAGAAGTAATCTGAAATCTCTTTCTTGAGGTTGAAGGATTTCTCTGAACAGATCTGTAGTGATGCTGTGAGCCTGGAAAGTACAAAACACTGTTAATTGTCATAGTTTCTGAAAGACACTCCAACTTTATGTATGAGTTACTTCCACTTGTCTGCTCAGATCAATGTTTGCTAACCTACCCTTATTTTTACATCACCTGTTATATAATTATGTCAATTATATTATTGTTTAAACTCAAGGAACTTCCAAACAACTAAGGGTTACATACAAGGACTCAAAGTAAGTCAGGAACTAGCTAGTTAGCTTTATTGTAAAAATGAAACAAACTGAGCCACACAGGGTTGTTCTCTTTTTGGTATTATAATTGAAAGACACAGTTGCAAGTCAATATTGATTTAATTTAAAAGAGCTTTATACTTCTATTAAAAATGCATATTTTAATTTTTTTTCCACATAAAAAGTTTACTAATTTGGGGGCTGAAGTAAAATTTGTCATGAACAGATCACAAGCATGAATCTGTGTTACTACTCTAGCAGCAGCAACATACCTAGCCTGTACATGTACGCACCACATACTCTTGCCATAATTGTAAACATGCTGAAATACTAAAACAAAAACAAACAAACAAAAAATTTCAAAAACCCCAA
>VZRE01006022.1:129325-144410 GCA_013396775.1 Cephalopterus ornatus
AAAAAAAAAAAAAAAAAAAAAGACAAGATAAGAAAGCTTTACAGGATTCCTACCAATCAGTTAGGACAACCTCAGACCAAGTGAGAAAAAACTTCAAAACCAAACTCAAAAGAAGCACACCTATTCTTTTATGCCTTGATGGCTCCTCCTGAGCACTTCACTTTTTGACTGTTATGATTTTTCTGGCCTTTTGCCTTCCAAGTGATTCTTACTTTGCCTACCTGTTACCAAAAATCCTTGAACCATCCCTCCGTGGTTAGCAACATCCATGGGAGTCAGTGATCTCTTCTGAGATGTGTCTCTCTGTAAAAAGGGAAGATACACTATTAGCTAGTGTGATGTACTTACCTACTGAAATGGTTTGATGATGGTTTTTATGATCTACTCCAGCAGACTGATTGATCCTACCAAAGTGCAAAGCTCCAAGCATCACTAAAACTGCACACAGACTCCCTCAAAGGAAGACTGCACACCCCTAACACACATACAACCCTCAAAAGAACAGACTGATGCATCAGACCTGAAAAAGAAAATTCTTCCTCATACAATAGTCCCACACCCTTCCCAAGACTTTTAACACCCTCCTCTCTACAGGTAGCAAGAAGCCCTGTACAGCAGAAGTCAGGAGAGATCCAGAAATGAGACCCTCTATAGGTCAACAGTGGGCATGAATGAAAGCTTCTTCCCTTTGGCATGTCTCTACTTATATTGTAACATACCCTGAACGTATGGGTTGTATTGGGCCTTGAAAATTGATTAACAGTAACAGTTCTTTCTCTGAGTGGCGGTTGATCTGTCCTGCCAGGCACTGCACTTGACACTCTGCTAAGAGCATATCGTCCTTGAGGCTGAGAGAATTCAAAAAAGCATTAAGAGAATGCAGCAATTGAATCAGTTAAAATATTTTTTTTTCTGTTGCCGCACAAAAGTACACAAGGAGAAAAGAAAAACATGTCTTCACTAACCAAAAGCACCAATTTAAGGGTTCTCATGTTTTTCAAACAGATGTGAGACTGTTCCTAATATTAGTCTGTAATTCCCAAAGGCTTATATTAATTAAAATAATAAAAGACTTTAAATTTGTCTCAATTCAAAATATTATGCAGAAGAAGAGTAATACCAACATGCCAATCTACTTTCATTCTGGTAATCTGTGACTTCCCCAACCTGCAAAAATAGGCCAATATAATAAGATCTGTTTTGTTCAGTTGGTATCCTTTTCTGCTTCAGTCAGCATAATTTTCTGCTTCTTATAACCTAACATTAATGAATAAAACACTGAAAGGAGCCTTTTAAATCCAGATGCATAAATGTGCAAGGTTACTATCTTGTCGATTTGTTGTTTTTCTGTTTTTTTTAACCGGATTTTTCTGTTGTCAGAGAAGTCTCTCCATCATCATGATCTCTTTGTGACCTGAGGTTTTAAACTGGCTTCTCTTGAATTGTAATGATACCCCAATGTAATGCACATTAGCATGTTAAAACCATCTATGGAATACGAACCAAAACAAACTGTAAAATTGCTCCTTTCAACCAGTGACACAGAGCAATTTGTTTCTAAATAGCTTGGAGTTCTTCACTAGTACAAAAATGAACACAACTTACAGAGCTCTGTTGCAGTCGAGGTACTGAAAGATATTGTTCAACAGCCTCAGAATTTATTGGTGGTAATTTGTTCCGGGTTGCAGGTGCATGAGCAGAAGACAAACGATCTGAGCTGGCAACCCTACAGAATTTTAAGTGTTCTTCTTTTAGAAAAATTCATATCACAGACTTCTTCACTGAAGTAATATGAAATTATAAAGTAGTACATTTCTTTACAGAGCCTGCTTACAAAACATTAACAGCACCTAATACAGCAATAAAAAAATAAAACAAATGCCTTTCCTCAAAAAAGCATGGTTCGTCTTGCTTTCTTTTCCTCTCTGAATTCTACAGTTAATAACAAATCATGGCTTACTTTTCAAGTATTTTGCAAAATCCTTCACTGGTGAAATTTCAGTAAAACTCTGAGAAAAACAGAGACTAAAATTAAAAACTCACAATTTCATCCCTCTTAGGATTTCCTCACTGGACATATTAGGAACCTTTGAGCACAGTTGGTCAGAGGTGAGAGAAGGTAACCTCCGATGGTTTGGTAGTTTCCTAGAAGACGCCAGCAGGGCCCGAGATGATGACAGAACACTATTATCAGAAATTCTCCCCAACCTAGCATGTGCTGAATTTGGAGCACTGGAGGCAATGCTTTGCTGTTTGTCTCCTTGCTCATTCCTAGGGAAAGAGAAAGAAATAATGAATTAGGATCAAAAGACAAAAGGATTTAACAGCATATCATTTCAACCTCTGCAAGTCACTATCATATCACAAAATGTTTGTATACATACAAACACAATCACTGCCTTTTTGTTGTCTTTTTCTAATTGCAAAACATTTATTATGCAGTGTGAACTATGTCACATTTTGAAAATGTCAACACCAAAACCTACTGTATTTTTTCTACTCTGGCAACATGCCTCTGTTGCAGTGGTTTTGCTTGAATTGTCATCACACCATTCAAATCACTACAGAAGTGGCTGGAGAAACGCTGAACCTATTAAAAGGAATAACTATGCGTTAACCTTTACATTTTTGAAGGAAGACCTCAAAAACCACATAGTTAAGAGATATTTTACTTATATTTTAGAAAAGTTTCTATTAAGATGTTTTAATACAATTCTCAGTAGTAGATCGTACAACTATATAATTTCACGTAAGCAGATTTTTACCAACATGACTTTCATAATTTTGTTATTGAAGTCCAATTCAATTTAAAATACTTTTTTCAGTTGAAGACAGAGTTTGATTCTCCAAAGTTTCCATCTTTCCTCAGCACAGGGCACAGAGTCTGGGAATTATTTATCTAAGCATTCTACTTCTGGCTGGTGGGACCACTACAGAGCAAAGCACACCAAAGGGGAAAACCAAGACTCTTGTACTATCTTTTCCATGGTCCTTATCTCACTGCTTAACAAGCACGGAAAAAGAGCAGATGGAAGAGAATGAAGTTGCTTGAACTCAACAGAGAGAGAAAAAAAACAGAAGTGGTGGTTGAAAAAGGAAACGTATGTGCAAAACAGGTGACAGAGGAGGGAGGCAGCAAGCACGACAAAATAGAACATTTCATCAATATAAACATGAGCTTACACACACAGGTAAGACCTAGTGCCAATGTGTTGGTGGATGTACTGCAGAGAAAAAGAAGTTACAACTTCACATCCCCGCAGTCCAGGGAAAAGCCCAGTTTGTTTTCTTAATTCTACCAAGAAAAATGACTGGACCACAATAAAGCAAAATTAAGGACAGAATACAGTCTAGGACAAAATACAGTTTAACAAGACTCTCCTGGTAAAGCAACTGCAGCAATATCTTAGTGGTAAATGGCACCTTTAAGAACTACAAAAGAAACAAGTGACAACAGACAAAAAATGCACATTTAATTAACCCTCATTTTAAATCAGATGACTTTAAGCACATTTAATTGCTATTAAAAAATAAAGGGGGCGGAAACATTTTCAAGTTTCAACCAAGACTGTCCACAGTTTGCAGAAAAAAAGAACATCATTTCACAGAAAGTTGTTTCTTATTTTTACCTGTGATGAAACAGAATGAGGCCCAAAAGATACACTTCGTGCTTCAGAGCCTCTGGAAAGAGGAATGCTCCCAGCATCTGTTATAATATGAATGGCTGGCAAATGTGGCAGTTTTGCTGTAACAGTTTTCAGTTTTTCCAATTTTTTGTTACACTCTGCACAACAGCAAAAAAAGTAGATGTAATAAGAGGAATTTTCTGTTTACTAGCCATCCTTTGTTGGGGTTCAAAAAATATTACACTTCACAGTAAATAAAGACTTCCATATCTTCTTAAGTTTCCATGTTATCTAAAAACTACCATAAATGATGTTTTTCTAAAAGTATTCCCATTTGTTTATGCTTTCTCTGACACTGACATACAAGTTCGTCTACACACTTAGAGTTGGAGGTGGATGTTTAAGAAAATATTGCTAAGACTTCTAAAATGTTATTTAAAAATCCCCAAAGATTTTTCTTTTTAAGCAGCAAAAAAAAATTAAAAATATATATTAAATAAAAAAGTCTATTGATAGTGTCCTTGTCTGACAGCAGCTACACAGTGTTTCATTTTGAGTATAAACTACCATCTTATTTCTATTATAAATACAAACTCTTTTCCTTCCTAGTTGAGATAGTTTGGTAACCAGCTATTTGTCATAAATTTATGACCTTCAAAAAGATAAAAGAGCAAACCTATCATAACACTGCTAAGACTGTACTAAATTGAAGCCAAACTTCTAACAATATCGTTATATAGTTCAGAGCCAGATAAGAATTTTATTGGCCTAAAACTTTAGCCTTTACCCTTTTTTTTTCGAGGGACAGAGATGTTGGCGTAAGCTCTAAACCTTTAAATCATCATGTTCCTATCCTCCCTAAACTATAACATTGAGAGCTAAACAATCTGTCTACGGTGTGAAAGGACTTTTATATTTCAGTAGCACCTGAAATGTTAAATTCTGATGCTGCAAGCATTCTGAGAAATTTTGCCATTTCTTGCTTTGTTGAACTCTTATATTTGAGGTTGAGTGTACCTTATACGTGAGGTAACTTCCAAAACGCCCTCAGGTATTCTTCTGTCACTGTACTTTTAAAATACATTGAAAGAATGGAAATTTCCCTCAGCCTCCAAAGACAATATATGCACAATAAATAGATTTTCACTTCTAGTTAATTTTCCTTGCTACAGTCCGATAGAATATGAAAACATAAAATAAAATTACACGCATCAGCATTTCTTAATCCTGTAGTAAACTCATGAAGTCCTAAAGTCAGCAAAACTGTTATCTCCTACCTCAGGGTTCTTTTTATTAACAAAGTTCAAAAAATGAGGACTAGTAGACTTTGATTCCTAGGTTCCAGGTTCACATCACATCATCAGTGATCCCCAGCTAACAGCATCAATTTGCGTGTCAAGCCAGTGATTTTTATTTTTTTTACACACGCTCTCCCGAAATGAAGCTATTTTAGTCAGTATTTTTCATCTTTTTTTCACCTCTCATAAAAAACTCCCTGAAAATTAGTAAAGAAGTTCTTATTTTAGGTGTATGTGTGTGCACATTCTCATGGCGAGGCATTACATAACCAGTGCCGGTGCACTGTAAGGTATCTTAAAAAAAGCTTGGAAAAATTGGTTATTTTAAGGGGTAGGGGAGAATCACTTTTTGAGTCAGCTTCAATAAATACCATATTTGAAAATATCAGATACCTGGGAAACTAGTTTCCCAATTTTTTTTAATCAATTCCTCCAAAATTCCAATGACACTGCTCCAGACATGATCAAATACTTCAGAGGCCACAGCATCTTTGATACAAGCACTGGGAGAAACAGGGGGAATGCCACGCTTACTCTTCTTCTCAGAGAGACACATCTTCTTTTGTTCCCAACTCCCATCATCACTAATAAAGGAAACAAATTCAAAAGAACTCTTATGGGTTTTGCTTTTTTTTTCCGTTCCTTCCAACACAGAAACATAAATACAGAAGAAAAGGCAGTCAGCTGTAGATCACCAAGAAATTCAAATTCAAATGCACCTATGGGAACAGAACCTATCATACACATACAATCATTTCTTTTTTTTTTTGCTTGCAGTTGAAAAATTAAAAAATCCTGCAGCTCTAGGAAAAAGCTTTATACATGGCACATAGTCATTTGAGATTAAATCCTATACTTTTTACAGTAACATAAATGAACTATTATCTGTTGCATTTGTCAGGAGGACTATAACACAGAATATTTCTTTTTTATCATGCCCAGTGTACCTGCACACATCTGCAGTACTCCACCATTTATCAAAGACAAAACAACTTTAAAGGATTTCTGCAGTCTGACAAGAATAGCAGAGCCCATACCCTTACACACACCTTCTTCCTTTCCACTACTATGAGGCCAGTTACTTTTTTTTTTAGGTTGTTTTTTTTTTCTGCTTCCTCCCTATTTAGGGCAGCACATTGCAGTAACATTTCTTAATTCGGTCTTCTAATACACCCCTCAGGAAGGAAATTTTAACCTTTTTTTTTTTAATGCCATCATATTTCTTTCTAAGGAATGCATTTTTTTTGAGATCTTCAAGATGATTCCAAATTCATACTGGTTTCTACTACTTTAATCTTCTCAGTCACTTCTTCACTTCTTCCTCAAACTTAACTGCGTAATTCTTAACAATAACTGAAACGTGGTTGAGCGGTTCAAACCATAATACAACCAAGATATTTTCATATCAGGCTTTTTAACGCCTAAAGTTTTAGTTATGGAGATCAAGGTACTTCAGAGTTGAAGGAAACAAGAGGCATATGAAGGAGGCACAAAGGAGAGAAACACACCTTCACACAAGTCTCCCTCCCAAATTAAATTTGCTTACTTAGCAAAACGAGGGAAGAAGAATACTAAGAGTATTATCAAAGGCAGTAACCCTGGCCCTCTCTTTCAAAAACAGAACTGAAAGGGTGTCACTCTGGTTCCTCGGGTTTTCAGAACAATCATGTCTTTGTCCTTAGCGTGCATAAGGCCTTAGCACGAAAAGCTATGCTTTGTGCCCAACTAGTCTTACTGAAGTTTTCGTCTCATAAAAGCCATTTAGGAAACAGTACATTATGATCTTTCATCCACCCAGTGGCCTAGTTGCTGGAACATTCAAGTGGCTCACAAGAAACCTAGGTTGAAAATAACTGAGTCCTGTCTCTCACAAAAGTGCTCTGAATGCAGGCTGCAACTGGCAGCTCTCCTCACAAAGCTGTAATACACTGCACTGAAAGAATTTAAGATTCTTTATCAGGACAGACAACAAGAGAACATACAGTATAACGACCCTGAACAACCTGCTCCTCAAGGCACTCACGTGGGGAGAAGGGATGCCTTCATTCTATCCATCTCAAAATTAAATATTCTTTTTACTGAATCTCTATGCACCAAACACCTCAAAACAACTAGTGGTTAAGACACATTCCTCTGACATGGAAGATGTGAGTTTTGAGCCACTAGAAAGACAACATACCTATCTTCCACATGCTCAGTGAGTGCTCTGACCACTGTGCTACCAAACACAGGGACAGAAGGAACTGTATCTTACAGAAGAGAAACACAATTTATGAACCCTGACTGGGTTCACTTATAATTTTTCATTATATTCTTCAAAAATACATATATCTGTTATTTACAGTTCCTTGCTGTCAAAGGCAAGATATTCTTCTATTTTTCCATCCATATCATAGATTTCTTCTTCCAGGAAGGAATACATGGCAGAGTCAGAAATCCTAGCAGAACTCAAATCCAGTGATTTATGTATTGGAGATGCTGTCGGGATCAGTTTAGAGCCTGAAATGCAGAGCCTAAAAAAAAATATCAACAAAATGAGAAATAAACATTCAAAGAACGAAGAAAGTGCATATTTAATTATACTGATATGTTTCAGTAATACAAAAGTAGTATTTGTACATACTTCTGAAGAGGGGGAAGATGGAAAGGAAAACTTAAAAAAAAAAAATCAACATACTCTTTTGTATTACTAGTATATTCACAGAGGCCAGGCAGACACTTAGTATTCACAGAGGCATCATTTCTGCTCTGAAAATGCTGAAAGCCTTCATCCTTTGGCACTAGGAGCTGCTTTCCTAGAACCCTGAATAAAAAGGAGAGAACGAGCAGTTTCTTAGATGGAAGCCTATGTCATATGCAAAGATCCAGAACACAAATACCTGCCAACAGTACACAATGTAAAAGCACACCTCACATCTGCTTTGAAAAGCAACTCATGGAGGGCTCAGAGCCTTGTGTAATACATTAACATCATCTACTTTTTAAGTCATTAAAGTTATGCTGATTTACACTAGATGAGATTCTAGTTCATAAATTTTAAGAGCAAATAGTCAAACTTTTTATTTTAAAGACAGATAAAGTAAACACACTTCCTTACCAAAACTCTGTAAGAAACATTTAAAAATGGATGCAGAAGACAAATAATATATGCTGTGCCTTCACTTATCCAACTCCACCATCCATCAATGTGAGCGAAAGTGCTAATCAAGAATGTTTACATGGAAAGTTAAAGCCAGAAGTAATGTTCAGAAAATGCAGGAACTCCAAAATGCATAATGTAGAGGGTAGACAGAAAAGGTAAGAGCAACTCTAATAAATATACACAAACTTATGCTATAAAATAATTTCTGAACACAGTATTGTCAAATCATCATTGCTTACTGAATTGTTTTTCACCAGAATTCACAAGGGATCTCAACAGAATTTACCAGTCAAATCCGTAGTGCAAGCGGCAATGTTCAGACTCACCTTACTATGTTTTCTTGAGACTACCTTTTAAAGAACAACACTTTATGCCATATGAAGCTCTAAGCAATGGCCTTTTTCACTCTTTATTTTGTAAGTGAAGAACAAAAAAGCTTAAAGCTTTCTCTTTAATAGATCTTTTGCTTATTGATGACAGTTCTTGAGTACATTTATTCGCACATGCTGAGTCACGTATTCATATATCAACACAGCTGTTTTATAAATTAAAAAAAAAAAAAAAGGACAGCCAGCAAACAATCTGAAGCACGACATAGAAATAAATCTGGCATCCCAGAAGCTATTCTTCTGAGTAACTAGTCAACACAAATCAAGTTTAAAGGTTTCATCTTAATAAATGAACATAACTTTTGTTTTCTTTTTAAACCACAGGAGGTACCACATCCCTTAGTAGCAAATGATGCAGAAGCTCCCAGATTTCTTCAATTCACTCTCAACCTCTTGGACTTGGTTGGTATTGCCTGCATCAGATTTGAATCAAAAAATACTACGTACAGGCAATCACTTAAATCAATTCTACCTAGTGAAAATACCCTAAATAATATAGAGAAATTACTTAATATTTTGATTGAATTACACAGCACAAAAATCTGTCTCCATTTTATGCATGCTCTATTAATTTTCACAGTATCTAAATAATGCAAAACATGGCTTGATGCTAGTGAAATTGCCTCAGTTATTTGACAATTCTCCCTTTTTCATGACAAAGAAATTGTTAGTTGATTTTAGCTTATATTTACAAGTACCATGCCTCTGCAAATTACCTAAGAGCACTGAAAGCATACCACAGTTATTGACAGCATTCTTTTTAATGGTGTTAACAAACTTTTGACTAGAAGACAGTCATTACACCCGCAGGCCTATGTTTAGAATAAGAGTAACCACATCTCATAAAGAATGTCATGCCATCATTTACGAAGGCAAGACAGTAGAATGCAGAGCAACACTGACTTGTCCCCTGTGTTACAAGAAGCAGTCATCAGGCTGCCTAGAAATTCTATGCAAAGCAATTCTCATTAATCACGTGTGGATCCTCAATTGGTTATTGCTGGGTTAATATAACACATTGTTTTACATGCCTAGGAGGATGTTGTGGCTGCGCAGTATATGTGAGGCACGTGGTCGCCCTTCATATTTTGTTACTTTTTAGAATAATCAATTACAGAATTACTGAATTTCTTGGAATTCCACAGTGTGTTTTCACCTACAGTAAAACCAAATACTTATTTAGAAGATGTATTCCTTATTTAGGAAAAGTCATTATGAAAATGGTGTGTTATTTTTTTCTCATTACATCCTGCTATATTACCTTTGCCTGAAATCATTGTACTAAGCAAAATAAAGGGCATTAGTGGTAAAGCACCACTTCCCAGACTTACTGTGCAGCTATGGCACAGCTCAGTCCCAGAGATACACATCTGAATGCATAAGTGTTGCTGATGCCATACATCAAGAGCAATCCATATGAGGGTACCCCAAAAATTCAAATTACAATGATAATTGATTAAAACTAGTACTAGTAAAACATTTCTTTACCTTAGGTGAGGAAACTGTTCAACCCAATCGGCACATTCGACCTGCAGGCTCTGTGTTTGGGTGGTCACTTTGCCTTCAAACAGCATTTCATCAATCTCCAAAAACAACTGATGCACTCTCTGTGTGTTGGCTTTATCAAATTCCTACGTATTATAAAGTTAACAATTGTTAGCAAATTGGCACCCTAAACTAAAATTACCACAATATATAAAGAACAAAACAACTTGAATCATTTTAGCTGGGCATGTCAGAACACATGTTCAGACCATTTATTTGAGACACACAATTTATAAACCGTAATGCAAAGAAGAAAAAAAAAATCCCACATAGTTGACCTGAGCAAGCTGATATAGCAAAAAGGAACTAGAAGCCTACATTTCCAGGATGTTAACAGATAACTGACAGCTGCCCAGGATTAGCCAACCAGGAAAAAAGAAAAGCTGTAAGGTGTCTGGACTACCAGCCTGCTCCCTACTCCAACATGAAGCATGCACACTGCATCTCTGGTACCCAGGGCATCAAAGTTCCCTGCACTTTCAAGCACTGCTCTCCCTTTCTGAGTAAAACAGCTAAGAGGGGGCACCTTCCATCTGCATGACCTAGTCTGCTGGTTAGGAAACAGTCCTCAGTGAGAAATTCCCTTCCACACCTCTTCACTGAACCCACAAATCAGTGCAACCAGAGACAGGAGAGCACAGAGGCATATGAAAACAGCAGGGAAGTGCCTGATTTTATCCAGTGATGTGGAGACAAGCACTTGGCTGAGGGCTCCTCAGCTGGGGCACTGTTCATAATGACATTTGCCACTTACATTAGATACTTCGATACACTAAAAAAAGTCATAATATCAGGGCCCAAATCACATTTGTTCGCTTCCAGCTGAATGCTTCAAAGCGTTTCAGGCTACAGAAGGGATCACGCCGAGAAGGAATGAGAAAATAACTCTCACACAGGTTATTGTATAACCCAGAGTGAGGCTTTCTCCTGAAGGGCTGGCAGCAACAGATGGGGTCAGTACCCTAATGTTAGGACATTATGCAAGAATAATGGCAGAACTACCACTACCAGCCATGGAAGGCTTTTTAAAATTAAAGTGGCAGCAACTGCAACACTTTTGGATTTATTCAACACTGCCAGCCTGCACTAGGTATGCCTCAGAAGTCAACCTCCATAAAAGGCACAACCTGTCTGCATCATCTACAAAACAGAATTGAGCTCATCTAAGAGCTTAATATTTACCAAGACTGGGAAAATTATACACATGTTCATGAATGTAATTTATAACAGAAAACACTGAGAATAATTCCATTTAGACATTGCCTGCACTATGCAGTATTTGAAAACACATATTTAATCACTCTGATGGACTCAGAAACCTAAGCCTACCTTCTTCAGTAAAACAGGTTTGTTTTCCTCAAACTTCATCATTTCATATTTTTATTCCATTTTTCTTTGTTACACATTAGATGCACTGATACCAACTTGCAAACAAAACTATTTTTAAATATTCAATTAATTCAATTTATTCAACCACTAGGCTATTGTGGATGAGGTGCTGCATGTCCATTTTCAGTAAATATTAATCTTTTCTACAATATTTAAAGAAAGGGAACTGTAAAAGTTTCTGTGACGTACATCATCCCTCCAGGAGTAAACCGAACTTCTTTCAGTAGACAAACCAGTAGTATAGCTGTTTATTCCAGACCAAGAACTATTCAACTCCGTGGGTGTTGTACAACCACTAGATGAAAGTGATGAAAGCGTTTCACTGAAAATATGACAAATTAAAATGAAGAACACAATTATTTTCTGTATAAACATTTTTAAAATAAAGCAACCAATCATGTAAATGGACAGCAACATGTATTCTTGTTGAGGTGAAGAGGTGCAAGCATATGTTTTCAAGTAGAGTGCTATGAATACATGTTCCTATCAGTACCATTTACTGCCTTAAAAGCAATTCCTCCTTATTATGCTTTTGTATGTATATATAATCATTTCAACTGTATGGGCCCTCTAAAATATGCTTATGTATGTGTATATGTATTTGAATATGTATGTACACTTTTACCAATATTTCCAGCTCTGACAATTATTTGATTTCTCCAGTTCAGCTAGTGACCCCATGAAAAACTATGTTATAGATAACATAAGCCTTAACTCCATTAGAAGCTATCACAAGAAAATAGCTGCAAAACTAAGCAGAAAATCTCTACAAATGCTTCAAATACTATTGAATTATATATCTATATGCAGTGCCCTCTATGTTGTTAAACTTGGTGTACTTTAAATCTTGAGCTCTGGCATTCAAGTCCTCAAAAGCCCTACCTGGTCCCTGCCAGCTGCCAGCTACCACCCACGCTGGGATGCAGGGAAAGTAATGGCAATCAGATGTGCAGGCCAGGCAAATCCTACCCAGCGTCATCCAAAATGAAACGTCCTGTTAAGTTAACTAACCTGCAATGTTGGCAAGCATGATTTCAACTGAATCATAAAGTCTGACTCTCCTTCCAGATTTAATCAGTGCCCTTTACTATGGTCTCAAAATACTCAAATCCATAACGCAAACCAGGAGTAAAGTTCAAACCCTATAAAAAATGAGTTAGTTCAATTTATATCCTGAATTAGGCTGTGCAACCATTATTATCCATGCGAATAACTAGAAGCACAACTAGTGAAAACTGATCCCAATCTTGAAATGTCTAAGTCAAAAGTGTATTAATGAAGTAGTGTTACAGAAGTATGTGCATACCAAGTATAATTGTCGATGGCTTCCTGCACATTTCTTGCAAAAACTGATGGAAGAGACTCTCCACTTTTTCCAGAGATACACCGACTTGTGGAACTTCTGGACAGTCCCTTCCTATAAACACAGAAACACATCGTTCCATAATTTTAAATAAAGTTTAATTTATTAATTAAAATTAATGGAGGGGAGAGAGGGGGTAAAGACAACTACTCTGTTGAATTTGAATTTTTCAGTCCTATCCATCAACACAAACGTTTGCTTGAAACAAACTACCTTGTTTTAAAACACTTATTTAACTCCACAGGCATCCTCCTTCAATTGTGCAGTTTAAACTTTGCACAAAGCACACACAAATGTAGCAGCATCTCACTATTGCATCAACAGAGCAAAGGCACAAACCAGTAATTGTCCGCTCAGTAATTTATTTATCTGCATGTTTCTGTTCAATCATTAACAGAGAGTCCACCTTCTCAGCTGTCTCTCTGCATAAAAAGATACGATAAGGTGCCAAGCAAACAGTGGTCTTTACTAAAACTAGTATACACTTTAATGAAGGAATTTTGTTTGTTTGTGGGATTGGGGGTTTTTGGGTTTTTTCTGCTTTTTTTAATGTTTATAATCACATATTTTAAAGTTTATAATCACATATTTCTATAATCCCACCAAGTTTTGTTATCAGTATGCTAAGCCCACCTCTTCAGAACATAAACAGATGTGTCAAAGTATTCCTCAGAAACACTTTTATAACAACGGAGTGTTTTACCTGTGAAAGTTCCTATTTTCATTCCATAAAATCCTCAGATCATAACTGTGAACAGTAGAATGATTGCAACAAAGTACATTTGTGAATGAGTAACTGTAAAGAAAGAGCTAACAGTTCAAGAATTTTCTTCATTTCTTTAGACAAGAACTGTAGCTTGGCCCTGGCAATACTCAGGATTGCTGTCTTCTTTCTATCCTGATATTCGTCTTGCCATTACATGTATTACAAAGACACATGTCAAATTCTAACTCCCCACTCAAATGAACTACATCACAAATGCTACTCCTATGTCTTAGTTAATAAGACACCAAAAACCTACTAGAAGCTGAACTTCTCATCAGGGATCAGGGAAGGCCTTCAATTGCAAGTTCTTGGAGGCTAGTACAAAAGCAGTGAAAAACATCTCTATGTGTTTGCTCAAAATATCATAGCTTTTCCCTAGGTATCTGCTTTTGGCCAGTCAGCACCAGGAGGCTCTATGAAAATTCATGAAGTTCTGTTCCAGGACTGGAGTCTCATTTTGTCCTAACACCAAAATCTACCTACCAGACAGTAACAAGGAGCTCAAAGCCCATCTTCTACACAGAATACTGTTTCCTTCTGTTCCTGTACATATCTCTCTGTCATTTCATTTGACACCTTATTGCTCAGGCAGCCTTATAAGGTCTTTCAATATTATCATAGCTGATCTTTGTTCCTAGTATTTTTCCACAGCTTGATATCACCACCAAGATTTCACACTTCACTATTCATGTCTTTACCTGATCAATTATCTCAAACTGCCCTGGACAGATTTCAATGTAACAGCACCGGAGAAGGAAACCATTTTCTTTTACTTTCTGCTTCATACTGTAGTCATTTCCCTGTACAAGAACCCTTTCCTCTTGTATTCCAGCTGCTTTATCTACTTGACAGACTCCTGGCAACATAAGCTAGCTACACCGATTGGGTCTCCTGTATCTGTAAGAACTTCTGACTTCCCAAAGAACCCAGCGGGCAGGGGGTAGGGGGGAGTTTGCAGGAAACCTGACCCTACAAACATGAAAAATCCAGGAATACCACCACTAATATTTCATGGACCTTCTCTTGGAAACTACATATAAGCATTATACTTAACTGCATAACATAGAGAATCAAAGAATCATCAAGGTTGGGAAAGACCTCTAAGATCAGCAAGTCCAACCATTAGCTTAACACTGACGAGTCCACCACTAAACTGTTTCTAAGTGCCTCAACTACACGTTTTTTGAACCCTTCCAGGATTCCACCACTTCCCTGAGCTGCCTGTTCCAATGCCTGATAACCCTTTCAGCGGAGAATTTTTTCCTAAAATCCAATCCAAACTCTGCCGGTACAACTTGAGGCTGTCTCCTCTTGTCTTGATGTGAAATGGAGCAAAATAGTATTTCTGCCACATTGTTCCACTGTATATTGTGCTACTACGTCTCCTGACTCCGTGGATCACATGCCATTAGAAGATGTGCCAGGAAAATTATTGCAATAGAATAAGACGAAAGGAAAAACCCCTCCCAGCACAACCACAGCATCACTTCCCCTGCGCTGGCACGCAAACACCAGGAGCTGCCGCAGCTCCCGACTGCTCCCAGCCCTCGCCGAAGCCTCCGCAGTT
>VZRE01006022.1:151654-248856 GCA_013396775.1 Cephalopterus ornatus
CTGCCCGCGGCGCGGCCCCCGCCGGACTTGGGGCGCGGGCTGGGGGCCGGCGGGGCGCGGCACAGCCTGGCCGGGAGGGCGCCCGCACTGGGCTCCGCCACCTTCATGGCGGTGGGAGGGAGCCCCTTCCCGGCAACGCTGGGCGGGACGGCCTCCGGCAGGAGCCGCCACGGCCTGCGGCCCGGCAGGCGTTGCTAAGCGAAACAAACCCCGGCGGGCACGCACCGCCCTGGGCGGGGAGCACCGCGCCCGCCAAGGGCCCGAGAGCCGCCCCCGCCCGCCCGCGCACCTGCGAGCGCAGCGCAGCAACCTGCTGCAGCCTGCGAGCCGACAAAATAGCGCGTGGGGTTTCCCCTCCCGTTAGAATCCCACCTGATATTAAGGAGCAGAAACCAAGACTATCTGTCAGGGCAGCTGGACCCCGCTTCACACATCTGTGAGCAGAGAGGGTTTAACAGAAGTGGGGAGCCAGAGTCACCCAACCCAGCACACTTGTATCAGTCACCGCGCCAGGCAGACACCGAAGTGAGCGGTTGCGGAACAACACGTGACTTTAAAGATGCTCCCAATCATCCCATGCAGTTTGGAGAGCAGTAGGGGGTGTCCAGGTGAATGACCTTTCTCTCTTTTGCTAAAAATCCCCCACAGCGGTGGCACAAGCCAGGCAGCTGGAGGCACACAAGTAGGGACAGGGCAAATCTTTCCAACTTTGCCCTAGCTTTCCAACACTGGATTCTTGCCTGGATGGAGAGAAGTGTGACCGCTCCAACAGCAGTTTGGGAACACTGTAATGGTTAGTATTATAGACAGGGCAAACATTTTGCCAGCTCAGAATACGACACATAGAATGGCCCTTGGCAGTGTCCAAAAGAACAGCAGAGGCTGAAGGTTAGCACAGCTGCTTTATAGGTATGAGCCTCTGGATCACACATCAAGCAACTAGTTACACTATCAATTTAAGGTTGGCAGCTACTGGTACACAAAAACCAAGGATATCAAATGGGAGATTTTATCCCTGTCTTGTCTTCCTAGCACATCAAGGAGTGCAAGCAGCTGACAGAGAGAGCACAATGAACACTAAGTAGAGGACTGAGATTTGAAATTGAGATATTCTTGGCTTTTCTTACAAACTGGAATAAATATGTTCTGATGAAACCTCATGGAATAGCTGCATGTAAACCTAACAGCAGCACAATCTGTGTTTATTCCTACCATGCCAAAAAGCCCTACCTGAGCCACAGTGAAAGTAGTGTAATTGAGGTCATTGGTGTGTAGTATATTTATCTCAGCTGCAGCCCCTGCATGAAGACCTGGAATAGATCCTATTATGAACATCACTGTAAACTGTTTATTACTCCCTGTGTCCTGGTTCTGGCCAGGATGGGGGTAATTTTTGCAGTAGCTGGGGGGGCATGGCTAGGACCCTGAGATAATTCTATACCACCTCATATCATGTGCAGGGAGCAAAGGGGAGTTGGGACAGGGGGAAAAGAAGCCCCTTCTGCTTGGGTAGTGTGAAGCAACTGGTCCAGGTAACATTGTGTTCTGCACGGTGAGCACTTGCATGTGAATTGATCATCTCTCTTGTACACTCGGTTATTAATATTGTTCCTGTTACTCTTAGTTTTTTATTTCATTGCTGTTTGCAGTAAATTGTCCTTATCTCAACCCTTGATCTTAACCTTTTGTGCCTCCAATTCTTCTCACCAGCCCACCATTTGGAGGGGGTTGGGGAGCAAGCGCTTTGGAGTGCTTCAGTGGGGACACTGAACTGGGGAATACCATTCCTAAACCATGACTCCCTGTCATTCAAGATCTTCAGAAACAGTCAAGTTCCATCCCAGATCTCCAGACCTGAGCATTCTGCCTCGCTTGAGTCTTTTACATAGTTTGCCTTCAATACAAATGATTCCTCCTTAGTCCTAGGTAGAATCTTTGTCATTACAAGTTTGGAACTACTTCTCATGTATTTGGTGTTCAACTCCTCAACAAAACAGCATAATACAGTCTGATGCTGCCCACTGCAAAGAAACTAGACAGCTCAGATACAGACTGTGAATCCTGAAAGCACTTACAACTCTTAGCCATGGTAAGCCCATTTATGTAGTCTCAATAATATTGTCAAACAAATGTACAGGAGCAGAGCAGGAGCAGGTAACTTCCAGACAAACAGGGAAAATTTATGTGAAAATTTTGTCTGGTACAACTGATAACCACTGACCCTGTCCTTATCGCCCTTGTGCTTTCTTTTTTTTAAACATAAGTCTAATTCTCATTGTGAGCCCTAATGTCTTTTTCTGCGGGAAATTATTTTGAACTGAATCTATATATTAAAATAACTGGTTAGAAATCATAATCATATTTTTATCATTTAAAATTCATTTACACTCAGCAGCAAGTACTTTTAGTACTTCTTAGCTATATTGCAAAACTAAGCATTCATAATTTTTTTTTTCATTTTCTGAAACCAACTTTGGGAGCATTTGTAGGTAATAGAAAAATCTTTATAGAATTTACACATGCTGTCATTTGTCAGGGTTTCTCTGCATTTTTATGTCATTTTTGATATCCAGGTGAACGGCTAACATTTTCGAAACAATTTATATTGATATGGAGAGAGAAATTTTGCTTCTTTGTGTCATTACAGATTTAGGAAACATAGGAACCCTTTCACATGTTAGTCTTTAAATAAGAGAAAGAACAATTGACATGGTGCATACCTGGCATGCCATCCTTACCAACTTGCCTCCTCAATTTTCATGGCCTAAGCATAAAGAAAGAATTTGTCACTTGCATGAAAAGGTCAGAAAGATGAGATGAAAGCATCACAAAGGGGATAATCCTATTACTGTAATTACAGAATCATCATCTATCACTTCAGCTGTAAACAAAGCCTTTTTGTCTTCACTCAGGACTTGTAAGCAAGTGAAGACATCTACAGCCCCTTCACTATTCCAGTGCATACAAAAGCTATTGTATTAATTATTTGTCTCGGTTAGGTTTTTATCATCATGGGACATAAGAAACCCATTAAAATCCAATGTTTTTCTTCTATGCATACAGCAAATCAGGAGACAAGCTGTTTAAAATGTTAAGTACAGAACAATATGCAAGCTGTTTTCTAAAATAGTAAAATAACATTCTTATAGTAATGGTGGTATGGAAATTGATGAGGGGTATGCTAGGGGAAAAATTTTAAAAATATTTTTAAATATTCCTGGCTACTGAAGGATCACACACCTACCAAAAGTTCACACAGTTTTATAAAGTCCTTATAGCAACAATTAGATATTAGCAAAAATATACAAATTACTGTCTAGTGACTAATTTACAATAAATTGTGCTCAGACACACCATAACATTTTGACCAGTCTTAAACATTATAAGCATCCTTTCAGAGCACATTTTGCTCAGTCTCAGCTCTCTCCAGATCAAGCTGGTAGTTCATATGTTTCAACCTTAATGCCCTAGTGACTGCCAACTAGCCTATGTTTCTGTAAAGTATGTTAAGGAAAAAAACAAACTAGATTAATATACAAGAAATTAATTTTTTTAGCTATCAAAGGCAAAACTATGTACAGTCATAAAGAAAAAGGAAATAAAAAGCTTGAAATTCATCTACTTTTGACATTTTCTCACACTCTACCTGTAACTGTTCAGAAAAAATAATGTTTCTGATACCAATTAAAACTATTTCTTTGAGGAAGAGGGTATGGGTTTTTTCTTGTTTCACCAGTAACAAAATTTTTGGTAATGAAATTACAGTAGCACCACCACTTTCTCCACAAAGTTGTCTTCTGGTTATACTACACAAATATATCTATGCCTTTAATCATTTTATACAGGTGCAGCAGCTGTGCCTTGGCTACCTTTCACATCAGTTTCAATTTCTATTACAGATCCACATGGAGGTTTATGCGCAAAGAATCAAGGCAACGTCTCTAAGTACAAATGTCCTTCTGCCAGCTCTCTGAATTTCAGCAGGAGAGAGAAAAATAATTTTTTTCATGATACCAAATTGATTAAATCAGTTGCCTCATAAGCCTGAAAATCAATTTTCATAGTCACCAGTACTAGCCCCACCCAGAAGGCATAAGCACATCCTTCACTGCATGTTCTGAACAGCCTGTTCACAGGACCTAGTGACTTTCTCTTGAAAGAAAAGTTTTAAAACTCACTTTGAAACTGCCGTTTCTTGGTTTGAACTACAGAAGTAATTTTCCATGTTACTCACTGTGTTTCACAAGGAAAGCTTTCCAGTTTTAGTTTCACTGAATTTCCCCTTGTGTTACAAAAGCAAGAAGTAGTGTTCATTCTACCTTCTACACAGAATTTGCTGGTTTTATCATTAATGCACTCTCTTTTGCATATCCCCGTAGAGTCTATGTCTTTTTTATCCTACAGATCGGCATTTTTCCTAGAACATCAGTCATTCTCACTGCATTTCAGAATTTCTACCTCATTTTTAATACACTGACTGAAATGACTATCAATCATGATCCATTTTAACATCACTGCAGCTGCATTAAAGTATCAGCAAAAGCATGAACAAAGACAAGTAAATTTAAATTACAGCGACTCTTACATATCTTTCCAGCATGACAAACCTTTTCAGATGTTCAGGAAGGCCTGTTAGTTTTCCAGTGATAGAAAACATAAAATAAAATGACCCCATAATTCAAATCTGTACTTTCAAAAATCAGTGCACTTTACTATTAGATTTAAGTGCCATCACTAATTGCTGATGAAATGCGCTGACTCGTTCTCTCTGGGCTGGCCAGGTCAAGATGCAGCGAGATCTGAACATTCCTCTTCTCAGGTGAAGTGCATGATACAGCTTGAAATCTTGGATATCATGAAGAAAGATCAGTATGATGGAGTCCCGACTTTGCTCAATAGCTTGCTGAAGAGCATGATACACCTTGAATCTGAAGCAAAAACAAGACAAAAATAAATGGTTTTTTTTTACGTAGGGAAAAAAAAAAGGACAAATAGTTCTTAACAGGGGTTTTAATGTCTGTTTTGTGATATAGAATGGTCATTACTTTTCTTAAATTAGTTGCCTTCTAACTAAAGAAAAAATTATCCTCTAAAAAGATAACCTAAGTCTACTATCTTGATATACCCTTATTTAGCAAATTTCTTCTCTTTACAAGATCACTACATAAGAAAGGTGAAAAGACTCATTTAAAGGCAAATAAAAATCATCTTTGGATGCTAGTGGTCTCACCCATTGTTGCACTTTTTGAAAACTGTAATTTTAAGAAAAGCAATCTGCACAGGTGGCAACTTGACTTTTTGAGAAAAAAAACAAACCAAAACAAATCAAAACCAAAATGCCTAAAACACTGACTGAGGTATTCAAACGTCCACTAGTGTACATGCAGAGCAATTAACTTTACTAACTTAGGAATTATTCTGAAGTTATAATATATTAAGTAAATATATTAAAGTAGATTTTGCATGGTGGGATTTTTTTAATTAAATTCTATATTTTATTAAATTACACATTAAAAAATTATCTAGTTAAAAAGATCTCTTAAGAACTTTTCCCGCTAACAGATAAAATTTTATATCTGACTCACTTTTTACACCAGGGATCCTCTAAGAGGTGTTCAGTCACAACAAAAATAATCTTCCGGCTCATTTTTATACTGTTAATTGTGGCTTCAAATTCAGATAGGCCTGCTTCAAAGTCCCGTTCTTCTAAACAAAACCTAATTTCAAAGTGGTTATTTTTTTCCAGAGAAATGAAATTTTTAGACACCCAGTTCTTGTCCTCTCTTGCATGAATAACATAGGCATCATAATAAAACTCTTCTTGTTGTCTGTCAAATTCTTTAAAACCAAGTATTCGATTTACTAAAATATTCCAGTAGAAAGCTATTCTCCACCCTTCAAAATGGATGGTAAGGACAATAAAAATGAGTAGCATCACAATAGTGGTAGAGATCACAAAAAGAAGCTTAAATGGAGCACTGTCTTTGCAGGCTGAGCTATCAAAATACAAAACCAGACTACCATGATATTTAGGTGGGGTGTTGCAAATGTATTGAGACCGTAGTCCAGGTATATCTGCTTGGGTCATATTAAGCCAATCAGCAAACCAAGCAATGCTTTCACAGGTACAATCAAAGGGATTGGAATCCATCTCTAGTTTTCTCAAGCTCTTGAAAGGTAGACCAAATACTTCTTCTTCAACTGAGGTTATCAGATTTTTCTGAAGGTTCAATGAATTCAGAGAGTCTTGGTCATCAAATAGAGTTGCTGGAAGCAAATTCAAATTATTCGATCCTAAATCCAGGTATTTTAATTGAAACAGACCCTTGAAAACCTGAACTGGAATTTCATCAAGCCCATTTGATTTCAAATTAAGAATTTGCAAATTGGGAAGATTTTTTAAAAAAAGAACAGGGCCACCTGGATTTGCATGTTTCCAAAGTCGAGCTAAATTATTATGCTGCAAATCCAGTATGACAAGTTTGTTAAGTCCATCAAACAAGTCTTCTTTTATGTTTGCTATGTTGTTATTGCTGATGTCCAGGAGAGTCAGGTTTTGTAGAGGATGAAAAGGTGAAGGAGAAAGTGCCAGATTACTGCAACCTACCTTCCTTAGCATCAGTTTTCTAAGGCTTGGGACAAAAATGAATGATTCACTTCGCAAAGTCAAGTTTTTATTATAAGAAAGATAAATATCTTGTATATTATGGAGACCTTTAAACTCATAACCTGTGAGCTGTTGACTAATTTCATTGAGACCAAGATCAAGACTTTTCAGGTGTCCCAAGGAAGAAAACGCCCCATTTTCTATTGTAGAGATTCTGGTTTTTGTGAGGTTGAGAACCTGCAAACTGGAATTACCAAGTGATGAAAATGTTTTATTAGTTATTCTTTGTAAGTTTATGTTGCAGTTACAGAGACTCAGGTATTTCAGGTTGTTCAGACCTGTAAACATATTAGCAGTAATTCCTGGAAAATTGTTATTATCCATTAGAAGGTACTCCAGGTGGTATAACCAATGAAAGGAAAAATCTTCTATTTTCTCACTAAGTGAATTTATGAGATTCAGATGTTTGAGGCTGGATAATCCATAAAATGAACGTGAAGATACATGAATATTATTATGCTTCAGATTTAAGTATTGTAAACTTGAAAGCCACTGAAATGAGTCATCTTCTATCACAGACAGAGAATTTTGGGAAAGGTTTAAAATTGTAAGATTTGTTCTTTGCAGTCCCTGGAAGGTTGACTTGCCAATGTATGAAAGTTTCACAAAGCTCAGTGAGAGGTTCTGAATCGCTGTGTTTGATAATTCTGTACAAAGTTTCTTTGTGCGATTTTCACCAAGTTCAACATTGTTCAGTATGAGGCCAAACAGATTTCCAATTGTATGTAAACATCCCATATGAAACTGAAAGGAAAAGGAAAAAAAAAGTCTTGACCTAAACAAGGGAATTATGTAAGAAAGCTGACCAATAAAGCCAAAACTTGGAAAGGTTTTCAAATGAGATTTTCGAGCAGAATAGAACTCCTACACTCAGATTGTTTCACATCCAAGTTCATACACACATTTCTTGGAGTTTACACTTCTTGTGATAATACTTCTATAATTTATAACATGATTATCATACATCTAAGTAGTATTTTTTTAGAAGAAGATAGGAAGTTGCTTAGTGAGATGCAAGTTAATTACAACTTTCTATCCAACTACTGAAACTCTTTCTCTGGAAGTATCCTAAAAATTGTGATAATATCTTCCTTCAGCTTTCTTGTAGTGGTATCTGCTAGGGATACCTAGTGGAAAACCAGATATATTGTAAAAAAGTTATTAGGTCTTCAGACAGCCAAGAAGAAACCCAGTTTCTCTGTGCAAGCAGAAGCTACTGTGAAATGTAATACTCACACTTGGTTCCACAATATGAATCGCAAGTTTCTATCATAGCGCTGGCCCCTCATCTCGATTAAGGTGTCAGCTGAGTGATTAAATACTCCATTTGTCAAAATTATTCAAATGCACAGATAGCAGTACTGTAAAATCCGAGTAGCTGAAACTAGCATTCAGTAGCACTGTCCAAGAAAGGAGCAGTCCCATCTACTTATCCACACACTGTATCCCTGTGCCAGTATGGCCGTACATGCAGTCGCATGGTGAACCAGATAGGGAACTAGTGTGACTACAAGCTAACCAAGCCAAAAAAAAATCTCTAGAGTTTCCCCAATGATCCAGTGCATAGCCTCATGAAAGCTGGTATCAGAAAGAGAGAGGGAAGAAGTGGCCAAGCAAAAGACGGTGGTGGGATCACCTCTTAGCAGTGGTACAAGCTTATGCCACTTTAAAATATTCTTGTAATTTCAATGTACAAGTTCTTTAGAGATCAATCAATTGGGAAACAAAACAAACAACAAACCAAATGAAACAAACCAAAGAAATTCAATGCATATTCTGAGGGTCAACTAATTTAGAATTGCCACACCACCACTCCTGAAAGAATCATAACACTGAGAAGCAGGTCAGAGAGCACAGTGAGGTAAGTGAAAGAGACAACATGCCCACATGTTTTTTTTAAAGGAGTGAGTGTACTTTACTGCAATGATTATTTCTCTGGGGTAACCCATAGGCACAAGTGAATGCTCTCTTTGAAGTAACACCTGGATTGTGTAACCAGCCTTGTGTAATATCAACTTTTTCCCTACGTAGAAAGTATGTCAGATGTTCACCTTTAGCATGTACCAAAAAAAATCTGCATAGAAAATACCAGGTAAGGGTTCTCAGAGCATCTTGATCTAGCTTTTGCCTGCGATCTCTGACCAACATGGAACCAGCCTGTGCTGATTTCAGTGGGAGGAAAATAATTATGTGTACCACTACTAGAAGTCAGGAGTAATGTTCTATACAACAGAATGGTTTTATCTTTGACCTCAGTGGATCCAAATTGTAGTGTAAAGGCCATATAACCATAAAGGATAAATCAGGAAAGTTCCATTTTATACTTACACTCATTGAATTTCTGTTTAAATGCTTCCTACCTCTTTAAGTGGATTTGATGACAAATCAAGGCTATTCAATGAGGTGTTGCTAAGAAAACCAAAGTCATCTTTTTTTAATTCAGTGATTTGGTTGCTACCCAACATGAGCTCATGAAGGTTCTTCAACTGTTGCTCCAATCCTAAATTAGCAGACTTCAAAGAATTATGAGATAGGTCCAAAATATTCAAGTTCTGGAGAGAGGATGTATAATACAAAAAAAAAAAAAAAGAAATATTTCATTAGAGTCTGATTAGAATTAGTTGCAGTGCTACAATTAAAGTAAATTTGTAATAGGGAAATGGCAGCTTTCAAGCTCCTGCAGGAAGAAGCCTTGTGTATCTTTCACACCTGTAACTTTCATAGTGTTCATGGTCTTAATCTGCTAAAGTATCTACTTCAAACCAAAGAACTACCTTAGCTAAAATTCCTTAATTCACTGAAAGCCCTCCTGCTCCAGATAAAGTCATAAAAGCCTAGAGGTGGCTGCAGTTACAACTCCACAGTATTTAAACATTGAATTCCACTCTCTTCACTGTGGTCCAGCCCCATAAATGGACGCGAGGAAGGGGAAGAGGAGTGCAGGAACAGCCTAAAAAGATCAGTACTGTATGCTTTGCAATACTTCAGCTCATGCCCAGGTACTCAGATTCCTCCTGAACCTGCAGAAGAGGACATGCTGCCCTAAAGGCAAGCCTACAGAATGTGCATGGAGGTACCCCAAGCCTGGCCTTCATCAGTAACGTGTCAGCAGCAAAGTGAGGAAGGCTAGAACTTCAGTTCTGTTCTCAGCATGGAAGCTGGCTGCACTCGTATTTAGTTGAGAGTCAGCAGTCCTACAGTGCAAACAAGTACATCTTACATAACTGAACTGGAATACTGTGTTTACCAGAAAAGTTCAGACTTATTCAAAACAACATGCACACTTAGGAGAACATTGAACAACAATTAGTATCCACACAATATTTTTACTTTCTTCTGTCCTTAGGCCCTTCCTTTTGCATGATTCTCTGCCTGGTGCAAAGGTAGTGGAATAGTCCTTTCCTGCCTCCTGTGCTGATCCCCCAACCTCTGCTACAGAGAGTAGTGTTTAACCACGTGTAAACTACCAGGAAAAACAAAGGTAGAATAAAACCCTTTTTACTCACTGTCAGTTCCTAAAGCCCTGAGAGACACTACATTCAACCTAAGCACTGGCCTTCAAGGTCTGAATAATTACACCTCAACCTTGAGAACTCAGGCCAGCTACCACTTTTAGACCCCAGGCAGCTCAGATTCCACACCATCCACTTTGCCCGGTACATCAGCTGCTGCTGCTGTTCTCTAAGCACATATCCTGTATGGAGAGGTGCCTCAAAGGGATGCAATGGGGAAAAAAGAACGGAGAGCATTGATTCATAAGGATGGCTGAGACTCCAGTGTGCTTTAACAAAAAAGCCACTAGACCTCTTCTTTAGAAAAACTGTGGAAGATTATATGTTGGGTATTTTCAGATGCAAAGGCAGATGTTACGTACACACGCTGGAAAATACAGTAATTTCTCTATTTATATTTTATTTACATCAAAATGTTCATTTCTAAAGCTTACCTCCAGGGTTTTGAAAGGATCATTTTTTATATTTAGTCTGTTGTATCCTAGGTTGAGCTCAGTCAGGTTGGTGCAGGTAGCAAAGACTCTGTCAGGGAGCTTATTCAATTCATTATGTTCTAACTTCAGAATCCGCAACAGCGGCACATTTTGGCACAATTCTGCTTGCAGTTTAGAAATGCTGTTGTAGCCTGCATTCAAGTAAACAAGTTTGCTGTACTTGGTCAGATTTGCAGGACCTAGCTGTCTTAGCTGATTATGAGAAATGTCCAAACCCGTTATATTGTTTGGAAGATCCAAGGGAATTTGAGTCAGCTTTAGGTGACTGCAGTCAGCCATTTCATTTCGGATCTGACATTGCTTTCCAACTGATGCACACAGCCAGCAGACAAACAAGACTCTGACAGATAAGCTGTTCCACCAAAGAATAGCACTTCCCATCATTTTATCTGCAAAGGCAAAATGAACACAGTGCAAATTACAATCATTTTGACTCAACTTGAGTCTTAAACTGAAGGCTACACCAGCCAGGCTCAAAAAATATGTTTTATACTGAGAAAACACTCAGTGTTTTTAACCCATATAGTAGTGTTCACTCCTGCAGAAGAGTTATGTCTAATCATGTCTCTAAATAATGACTTTTATTTAAACCCAGCAATACTGTCTAACATTAAAATAGCTATGTTCAAAAAGCTACAAACTTTATCTACTATCAATGCAAATTTCCAACGATTTTCCCTTTTCTGATTAATTTCACATTGCTTTAACAGGCATAAAAATACAATAAATATAATAAATTGTACACAGGCCCTTCAATGTTAATCTTTGAGTTCTGAGCTTAACTACACATAAAATATTTATAGTTATATGCAGTGAGAATCCATAATATACCACTTCGTTTTACAGTTCTTGCCAGTTTTTATTTGACAAGGTGTAGTCACAAAATTGTAACCATCTTTCCATCTCATAGCAAAAAAAGGAATACCAAGCTATAGAAAAGTGTATGAGAAAGTAAGAGCAGGAAAAGTAAGTCAGTGCCAACCTAGTCAGAGAAATGGAGAAGAGCCAAAGTGTAGACACTGCTCATAAATTCAGTACATTTATCCAAATACTTCCAGGAAAACTTACACATTTAAGAATTTATATACCCCATCCCGAAGTGTTTGAACATTTCCATAACAGTATCAACCTCTGTCCATGCTATGTCTCTTCCTGTTTAGTCATTACATTTCTAATGAATCTCAGGTTTTTCACATTTTGTTCATTTTCATATAGTATCCATTAGATTCAAATTCGCCTGGTGATCTTGCAATGCAGCTGTACTGGGTAAGGAAGAAAATTAATTCCACCTAAATTCTGACCGGAATAGAGGTGTAAGTACTCAGAAGGGTTTGACCAGCCTGCTGAGTCATAGAGCTTGTCTAGTAAATAGCCTTTCTGCCAATCAAGAGTTCTCTGTATCTTCCATATTTTTCTCTACAGAATTAATCTTTATTAGAGGGAGAACAAATACTTTTTGAGTGCTTGCCAGAATGTTTTTTCCATGCTTTAGCAGAGAACAGTACGCTTAGGTTCCGTTCTTCAATTTTTTCATTTTTTAAAAACAGAAAGCTTATACTTTCAACCCTGAAGCTGTGTCTCCATAATCTCAATACATGCATATCTGTATTGCCTTCTGCCAATAAATTTGGAATCTACCTGCCAACCTCAATTTACCAGGGAGTTAAATTCTCAGCATGATGGGCTCCCAGCTAGAGAATGGTATCAATGCCCCAGTACGAAACAGGCTATAGGTGATAATTTAACCTTCCTAGACTTATCAGGAACAGCTTCTCAAAAGACTAACTCCCAGGAATATGAGCTTTCTTAGTTCTACACCTCCCATTTTCTTTTTCTTGGAACCTGAGTTTAATTAACATGATCAAGCTTTGAGCACCTTAGAGTACTGCACAATAGCAAACGATAAAGCAAGAAATGAGACAAGAAGTTAAACCAGCACATTTGTACAGAAAAAGAAGAATCCTTCAGAACTGATGTTTTCTAAGAGATGAGTTTCCACTAGCATAACAAGACACTCTAAGGAACTGACACTGCAACGTGCAGCAAAACAAGAGTTTAGAAGGTCAGATCCCAGCAGAGTTTGGCTCCATAGCTGACCTGCCTTTTCAGAGGGCGCACTTTAGGACTGCTCCAATGACAAAAAGTCACATTATAGTGGCCAGAGGGGAACCTTGTGAGTGCCACTGTGGTAGCAACCTGACATTAGTAAGGACAGACATTACTAAAATCCCATAGGAGTGAGGATACAAGCGAGGGATAGACGGACCTAAAGCATTGCAAAGGCTTACACAAATGACTACAAAAGATGACTTAAAATAAACCTTAATGAAAAACAATTCCCTGCTGGTTACTGCATGTTGGCCTCAGCCACGTCCTACAGCTCACGCAGGCTGGCTCTCCACTCACTTGCCACGGGCAAACAGGGAAGGGGCAGGGACAGCAAGTAACTGAACGTGTTGGTCCTGCAGGCAGCCTGCTCTGCTACAGCTGCTGCCGAACACAGCACCCATGTCCCTATAGCTGAGGAAGATAAAGGCCCACTTGTCCTACCTCATTCCTCTGCACCCTGGCTGCTGGAAATGCTAAGGAAGACAAAAGGGAAGCTTGTCTGTGACAGAAGCTTGCATCCTGGTCTGCATCCGTCTCAGGGTTTGTTTTACGGTGATCAGATAGGTGCCAGGCTTTGCAGCAGTTGTTGCCAGCTCCTCTCTCAGTTTGAAAGGCACAAGAAATGTACTGCACAATCACAAAGAAAATTCCTTGGCTGACTTCCAGCAAGGCCCAATGGGCTGCCTTTTTCTGTTTTTTTCTTGCGGGAAATCTGGGCTCAGCTTTACGTGTTTTAGTTTGACTGGGGGTCCAGTGAAGAAAGCACACACCCATTATCAGACTTAAGGGACACTTTTACAGATGGGCAAAAGAAAGAACTACAGTTTTAACCTTATAAGCAAGAACTTTAAAAACTGGAGAATTTAGCAAGAGAGCATTCAACATCTTCCAGGGAGGGACTTTCCCACTGCACCTATATTGCCTTTTCTTTAAAAACACAAAAATACCTTCTGGTAGTTGGGGACCCATATCTGGGCACAAGCACCAAAGCATACTCAGTGGCACCGACTTGGCTTGAAAGTTAAGAGAAATCCAAGATCAAGGAAATCATCCAAACTCCTGAGCAGCACTTCGCTTTTACACCTCAATATCCACATTTATTACTATGAAGTAAAGAATTTTATCCACTCACCTGGGGCTTTATCCCCTTTAATCTGGAAGCATCCCGCCACTGCACGAGTTCCTCAGCACACGAAAACCATGAGGAAACACTCTGCCCAGAGCCAGAAGTGAAACTGAAATCGGGGCCAGGAGCGGCGTGAGAAGCGGGACGAGCGGCCGGGCCGGCTCCGGGGCGGGGAGCGGCGGCGGCCCCGACGGCCGCGGGACGGGCGGCTCCGGAGCCCCGCAGCCCCTGCTCCCCCTCCCGCACCCAACTGCCCGAGGCTGAAGGGTTTCGGAGGTGCCAAAGGTGGAGGTGGCTCAGAGCTGCGCTGCCGCTTGTGATGGCTGACAGAAACCGATTTAAGCGCACAGACGGGTCACAGATGAGCAGGAGCAGCGTCACGCAGTCCTGCTTAAAACTCAATTACGGTTTATTCCTAGCTGTTTCCAGTGTCTCTGAAAATCCTCGTGGACATATCCCAAAAGCAGATACCCTGACCAACAGATTACTGATAGAGGAATATTACTTTTTTAATGTAGAAACAAATCACCAGTGGTACCTACAGAGCCATGTAAAGTATTCCTTTTTAAAAGGGAATTGGTTTATGTGAGAGAGTAATATATTTCATTTTTAAGAGAGATAAATATTTTATATCTTAAAAAAAATGTTTTTAAAAGTCCAAGTAAAAGTTTCAGTCACAGGTTTTCATATTGTCCTTTTCATACTGTTTATGAATTCTTGTCTTCCTACTTTCCCAAAGGCCCATCCGTCAGTTTTCCTGGAGAGGATTTCCTCAGTATAAGCTTCTGGATGTGACAAGAAGTGCTACTGCTTTGATTACATTGGCACTGATGAATGCTCTGCAGGGCTCATCCAGCTGTACTTAGGACACACAACACCTTAGTTCACCTTGCATATTTAAGTAGTTGTGCTTTCCCGTCTTGGAGTGAAGACTGGGTAGCTGCAGACTAACACAGGAAAGAATAAACTTGGGATCTATTTATTCACTGAAAGTGTTTGAAATGACAGCCTGCAGCAATGTGTTAACATCAGGAGCTCTGGGGAGGGAGGGAGCTTGTGCTGGTTTCTACCCTATATCACATTAAATCTGGGACCATTGAGAGATTTGCTGTGGAGCCCAGGAGGTAGGCTGAATAACAAGGAGGTTAGGACCCTTACTTCCTGCTTCTCTGAATTCTTTCAGTAACTACTGAATATAAATTAGTATTTTTTCTTGGAGTTGAGACACAAACTGAGACCAGAACCAAGTTCCTTTGGAGCTGAAAGGCTCTAAAGCCTCTTTCATTCCCATTTCACAGTTAAATCTTGATCCTCCCTTTCATCTTGCTGTGGAAAGAGCAGATTTCTGTTCCATGCTGCCCTGTGTGCATCTAGACTGGATAAGGTCATTTGATTATAAGCAGAGGCACCTGAAGCCACATCAGGTTACTCTGAAGAGGATTTTCCATTTGTGTTTTGTAGTTCGGCTGCTTCGGAACATAAGAGATCACGCTGATGGCAAAGAAGCATAAAAAAGAACAACCTTTGCAGATATTTATTATTTCAGCTTAGCAATAATGTCAGGTATTTTAACTCCCCCTACACCATACTCATACTATAGATAAAGTAGACCTCTTTGATCTTGCCTCACAATTTGTTGCTTCTCAATCCTCTCTTACCTATACACATAGGGTACTATTAGGAAGTTAGAGTTGTCCCAGGCACAATGGAGTAAAACCATCTAATGCTGATGAAACTGTTAATTTTTCAGTAAGGCCTTTCCAACACTCCAGCTTTAGAATAAAGTGAGTGGCTTAGAATAAAGTGAGCATTTGCATGGGGGGTGAGAACATTTATTTTATTACAGAAAATTTCAAAACAACAAAGGTCTTGTAGACATCTTGCAGTGTGATTTAGAAGAACTAGCAGATACTACTCTGCAAGATAGACTCTAGGGCATACAGAACCAGTGCAGATTCAGGAAGTACAATAGTCTGAGGCAGAGAACTAAGTGCCTACATCTGTGCTTACTTCAGTGGTGTGCAATCTCATCAGGCTCTTAAGTTGCCATAGCTCCACTGTAGCTTGCTTTAAACTATACTTACGTTTTCAAGTGCTGTAAAGAACATGACAACACACAGTGGAGGGCACAGTCAAGCAATCCAACATTTGCTCATCAGCTTTGACACCATGGTGTACACTTTTCTGATGTGTTGCACTTACTGTAAAGAGCAACTGCACCTGCAGAATAAGTCACATTATCAGAGCAGAACAGATCACATCTGAAAAATTCTGGCCCAATAAGAGCATTTATGGGAGCTCATTTCAGTACAATTAGGTTGCTTTACTTAGCCTAGCCAGGAGGCAAGTTAGAGAACTAAGATTTCAGCTCTAGGATGGATTCCTGTTCAAAACCACCTCTCCTCTCTTTTTTATGACAGTTACAAAGGCAGCCTTTGCAACGCTTTTCTCTGCATGTTCCACTGCTCCAGGAAGGATGCATCACTACCAGTACGTGTACTATGTCAGTGCATTTACTTTCCATCCAGGAAATTCTAATCCCAAAGAGAGAACCATGGAGCCAGAGAAAGGAGAAGTCAGTCACTTTTAAGTTAATCTTTCAGACAGGGTTAGAGAAGGTCAAAACATTTCACTCCATTATGTCAGCATTTTTTAAAAGAGGTATCTCAATGTTTCACGTTTGCAGCACTGGATTTATGTATATATTTTTTTCCTATTAAATGTTTTAGCTTTTTTTCATGTAGTAAGGAAGTTAGGATTTAGGACTTGTATATCCTTGTATTGTGGAAATATTTTTCTACCTCAAAGAACCCTCGCCAAAAGGTGAGTCTTCTTAAAATCTCATTCTTTTCCTGCTTTCTCAATTAAACATTTTTGATGTGCAGCAGTTTCTATTTAACAGCATCTCCCCACAGAATTTAATTGTCTGGTTTCAGAATCCCTTCCTTTTTTTTCTGTTCCCCCTTTTTTTGGCAAATTTTCATTTTTATTTTTACAATATATTTCCAACAGGAAATCTACATCCTGGTGCAGATCATATGCAGTGGCTCCCACGCTAAATGACTTCACTGTGAATGCAGTAAACTTCAATAATAAAGAAGAAATTCCATCATTTGATTTACATTCATACTTGCAACACAGGTAACAAACACTAGGACAAGCCTACCACTTTTAGGAATATTTTCCCACCAAAGACTGTGCCTTTGATGGCAGTGTAACCTCTACCTTCTGAAGGTAAGCTGTATTTGAAAGAGCCACAGCTGCATTTTATCTTTCCATTTACTAAAATATCTATTCAGTTATATCCAGTATCTTTTTGCATTGTTTTTTTTTCCTGAGTAGTCACTGTGGCCTCAAAGCCCTGAATGCTCAGATTCACTTGGAGCTCACAGAAGGTAAGATGCACAGTAGTGAATAAATATGCAAACACACTCAGACAATCCACCCTTTTTACTTCCCTGCCCCCAAGAAGTATTTGGCTGTGCTGACAGCTGACTTCAAAAACAAAATTACTTCTTTATGGTGGCCCCAGTACATGTCTTGTCCACACCTGTTTTCTATCGTCTCTCATAAAAATATGGCAACAGTAGCAATAAGTTGTTCTTTAGGTTATTTTTTTCCTCACCAAAATAAATATATATATACAAGATGCTGCATCTAATTTTGCTTACAAGCTGGCAGTCAAATCATGAACATGCTTTTAAAAGTAGTAAATATTCCTTGTGAGCCTTATGGAAATACCACTGTTTACATGGTGCTAGTGGACTGCAGACAGATAATCTTGCTTCTGTATGTTCTATTAATTGTGTGTGATTTTTGGCAATGCTTTGTTTTATTGTGAAGGATTCAAGGGTAGTTGCACATTGCTCCCAACAAGATTTTTTTTTAATTTGTCTTAGATTAGCTACTAAAAGCAACAAAATATGATTTTAATTACAGTTTTTAGTTTGTTGAGCAGGATAGCCAAAGCAATTGTAACAGTCCTTTGAAAACCAGATGTTTTAAGGGAACAAATACTTGGGCAAAGTTTTTGAAGAAGAAATACCAAATCATTTCAACTTCCTAATTAAATTTTGATATCTAGAAGTAGTTTATTTTAGTAATGGTAAACGGGACCTGTGTGTTTTAAATGTAACAAATATAAGACAAAATGATGAACTGAATAAAAGTATATGAAGAAGTAACATGATTCAATGTTTTTTACATGAAACTTCTACGAGTGTTTAAAATTAAAATTTTTCTTTCTGAATCAAAGTGAACACAACTACTTGAATCCAATCAACAGCTCCTTTAGGTCCATTGTCAACAGCACCACTGTAGTCCATTCTCTTTGCAAGAGGAACAGAGAAAGTTAGGAAATCTTTCACAGAGAAGAAAAAAGAAGAAAGGTCAATCATAACTGCTAGAAAAACCAACAGGCTTTAACTGTAATCTTGTTAGATTAAAATCTGAGGACAGAATCCCAACACCTGCGCATTAGATTATTACTTAATTTATCTGCAGAGTTTGAGCATCTGTTGCTTTTCTAAGATTAAGATTGTGAAAGCTTTTATCTATAAATAAAGCATGGAACAATATCTTTCAATTCCTTTTCCTAGCCAAAACAAAGGCACAAAAAATAGAGAAGTATGTCTTATTGTAACTGGCTAAAAAAATACTAGGTTTAACAGTTGATACACATTTACAATTCCACTGAATTTGTAAGACAAGTTTTGTGTATTGAAAGTATTACTATTTTGGACAGCAATGTATCTACAAAAGCTGAAGTCCAGTAAAACATTTTAAAACCAAAATATAAAGCACCGGGCCTGATTCAGTGTCCAGAAGTTAGAGACTATTACATTTTTTTTCTATATTGCACAAAATGCATTCACTGAGATCAGTTTCTTTTTGCCTACAGCTTAATGCTTTGAGCATATAAAATAAATTTGGAAATATTTGTTTGCAAATACAGATAGGCATTTGCATATAAATATGGTCCCATGCATGATAATGGCTGTGTTGTTCTCCATTAGCTGATACTGATAAGGGGATTTAATTACCTAATGCCTCAGTAACTTGGCTGTAATTTTGATCCAGTGGGGAATTTAACAAAATAACAGCATAACATTCAGACTAATTTGCATTAGGGAAAGTTAAAACTGAAGAACAGTGTTAAGGAAGTATGAGTCACCACTCTGTTCAGCACAGCTAAAACAGCATGTCTATAACATTGGAAACTGATTATCTGTTGGGTTTCCATTTTCTCAAATATTAGGGGGTATTTGATGCTAATATAAATGGGCAGTGAAGGCAAAAAGAAATCTTCCAGTGTGTTGTGCATCTATGCAAACAATGGAAAATGAGATATAGAAATTATACACTTAAAATATGGGTCCCTGCTGCAGTAATGAGCCTTCACCCCAGGAAGATAGAAAATTAGGAATCATAAGGATCAGGAATCAAAAGAGAACATATAATAAAATTCCATCTAAGACTGCCATTTTACCCCGCAGAAGGTTCCATTGGGTGGATTCTGACCTAATTTACCAGAAGTAAGGGTCTACCATTCACTGCTAGGAAATATGCAAGATGACAATGAAGGTCACAACAGAGATCTATCTAGTGAGTCGTTAATATGAATTTGAAACTTTGTGTTGTGCGTCCAATTGCTGATCATTATTAATTAAAAAAGATACCGAGAGCTAGAAAGATTCTGCAAGAGCTGATTTTACATTGTGCAGAGAATCTTGCCAAATAAAACCTGGAAGTGACAGTCCATGTCACTGAGACCTGCTTCCTGCTTTTACAGACTGTTCAAAAACAGTCTAGATCAGGAGGATCTGCAGAACATCTGCACAGGCCACTATCCCAGACCACAAAACATTACCCACGAAGTAATGAACCTAAAACCTGCAATAAAAATTGAAAAGCAAACAGAATATTACACAGGAAAAGTACAGGAGTGAGAACATTGACAATGGTAGCATCCTGCAATAAGAAAATTTGTTATGGAACTGTCTATAACATGTACAGAGCAAAGAATGGCAAGTAAGCCAATCACCTCAGCTCAGAGCACATGTAATCATCTCACCACATAGGTTAGTTAGCATACCCCAGCCCCGTAGTTAAACATGCTTAATGCAGTGAAAGCAGTTTGTCCTGTCTAAACACCAGGAGTAATAAATCTACACTGCTTCAAGAAAAAGGAAAAAAACCCTAGTGTTCAAACCAAAGCATTCCTCTCCAAAGTGAAATGAGAAGATCCCATACCCTGAAATTAGACCCAGAAATGAAGAAAGGAGGCCTAAGATTCCTTAGCTCTCAGGGATTGCCTTCACAAATGTGTGATTCAGTGAGTCATTAAATCAACCCCTGATGTACTACAAAACCAGCCTGTTTGCAAGTTTAAAGACATATTTGAAAAACATTCAGTTTTTAAAAACCTTCCACTCTGCTATAGTACTGGCTGCATAGGTATATCTTATGTTGAAAGTTATTTTGACTTACATGAAAATATATTAGAAAACTGTCACTTGAAAAAAAGATATTGACTCCTGTTTAGAATAGCCTGCTTATGGTTTTATAGATTTTACACCACACACTTACCTGAATCTCTGGGTTGCTCAAGAAAACAAAATTTAAGTATTACTTTTTTAGAAAATATAAATTCTGGACTAAAACTAAAGCAGTTTTTAACAGAGGAATGTCAGATTTTAGACATATATGTAAATACCTAGTCAAGTATACCTGTGCAATCATTCATAGTTCCTAACTTTATACTGATGGTGTCTATACAGCAGGAGAGCAATCCAGTTTATAAACTGTTCTCTTCGTGTCACCCAGATGTGAATACTGCCACTCTGCTACAAAAAAAGAAAAACCCCAAAAGAGTTCTGAGTTTCAACAAAAATTCAGTGGGTAAAAATATGGCCTCAAAGGGCATAATCCCCATCAACTCATTAGGAATTTCATTTCTTACAAGTTAATACTTGTGTTACTCTTTCTTCTTGATATCACAGGACTCAGGCAGATCTAAAATAAGGCTGTAGTCCGGAACAGTGGTAGCCCATTTTAGAATTGGAATTTTAAAAACCATGTCAATATCCCTCCAAGTTCATATAAAAAAAATCTGATCTATACAATCACATTATCTTAGGTCTACACCAGAAACTTCTCTAAAAACACCCAAAAATTAGGTCTTAAAGGACAGGCTACACACAACAAAACAAAGTACCCACTTTTGTATCATGTCTTTACCAGTAGCGTTAGCTAGTTTTCCTCTCTTCAGAATTCTCTCTATGGGTTCTCATTTCCATCTCAGCATATTTTAACATGGCTGAGAATGGAAATGTTAGTAATTTTGACTTTTGCATAAGCATGCCTGTACTGCTATTTCTCCAAAAAGAAAATGTAAACATGTTATGTGTTAGCCTGTTGCTTGTAATCATGTCATTCACATTACGCACAATCTAAAACTGTCTTTTAAAGACAAGCTTATGGGCTTCTTGTCATCTGATCGACAGAAAACAACTAAAAACTAGCATCCTGGATGGAAAGATAGACAGAAAAAAGTTCTCAAACCACAAATTTAGTTTATTTTTTTATTAGGGTGTCAGTTCTGTATTCTGCTTATTTAATGAGGAAAGCAGTGCTACTCATTTGAAAGTTGATTAAGGAGAAAGCACATACAGGGCAACAGACAGCAAGAGAAATTATGAGAAGAGCATTAAAAGCAGTCTGTGAAAAATGGTCACATTAGTGTTATAGCTGTAGTATCAATATCTCAGTGAAAAAAAGTGGAACTTCACAAACAATGCTTCCTGGACTGTCTAAGAGCCTCTGAAGTAGCAGTTTCTGCATGTGTCTTGCATGCTGAAAGATTTGAGAACATACTGGGTTTCAGCATCCTGCAGCTCATTGCTCTTACAACAGGCAATGTAAGTACTGAAGTGTAGTGGGTTGACCCTGGCTGGATGCAAGGTACCCACCAAAGCCACCCCTTCACAACCCTCTACAACTGGACAGAGGAGCGAAAATATAACAAAGGCTTCATGCATTGAGATAAGGACCAGGGGAGCTCACTCACTATTCACCATCATGGGCAAGACAGACTCTTAGTGGGGATATTAATTACATGTATTATTAACAGAATCGGAGCTAGATAATGAGAAGAAGTAAAATCAATCTTAAGAACACCTTTCCCGCACCCCTCCTTCCTAAGTTCTACATCCTCTCCCACCCAGAGGCGCAGGGGGACGGGGAACAAGGGTTACTGTCAGTTGTTTTTTCTGCTGCTGTCAGGGAGAGGAGCCCTTCCCCTGCTCCACATGGGGTCCCTCCCACAGGAGACAGTCCTCTATGAACATCTCTGAAGTGAGTCCATCCCACGGGCAACAGTTCTTCACAAACTGCTGCCACATGGGTCTCTTCTCCATGGAGTGCAGTCCTTCAGGAACAAGCTGCTCCAGTGTGGGTACCCCACAGGGCCTTAAGTCCTACCAGGAAAACCTACTCCGGTGTGGGGTCCTCTCTCCATGGGTCAGCAGGTCCCTACCAGGACCCTGCTCCACATTGGGCACCCCATGGGATCACAGCCTCCTTAAGGCATCCACCTGCTCCAGTGTGAGTCTTCTCCATGGGCTGCAGGGGTACAGCTGCTTCATGTTCTTTACCACAGGCTGCAGGGGAACCTCAGCTCCAGCAGCTGGAGCACCTCCTCCACCTCCTTTGCCACTGACCTTGGTGTCTGCAGAGTTGTTCACATGTTCTCACTCTGCTCCTTTCTGGCTGCAATTTTCATCTGCCCAATAACTTTGTTTTTCTTTCTTAAGTATGTTATCACAGAGGCATTATTATCATTCCTGATTGGTTTGGCCTTGGCCAGCAGTGTGTCCATCCTGGAGCTGGTTGACATTGTCTCTGCTGGACATAGGGGGAGCTTCTGGCAGCTTCTCACGGAAGCCACACCTGTATCTCCCCCCTGCTGCTACCAAAACCTGGCCACAAAAATGCAATACATGAAGATAAGGAAGGTAACCCCAGAACAGGTATTTAGCCAAAACACCATGCCTCAGTTCTAGACACCTTGGAGCCCTTTCCTTTGGAATACTACCTTTTTTGATTCAAACCTTTGTGCAATTTCTTTATAATGTTGGGCTCCCATATTTATACTGGTTCTGATAACGTACAGAAGTGAAAATGGAATTTGAGACAATAATTGCACACAAGATCGTTGACAGTTTAAATTTCTAACATATGCGAGCTTCTGAAGGTCTTGTCTTAGGCAGTAGGAGCATTTCATCTTTGTCTTAGTAATGGCCAATCAAATAAACAAAACCGGTTGGAAATTTTTTATTAATTGCCCAAAGATTAAGTCCACGATTATAATTCTGCCATCATATGCATCTGTCTAGCTAATAGCTCCAACTATTTGGACATCCATGAATTCAGTTAAGAAATGAAGTTTCAGTGTATCTAAGTAACCTACTTCAGCTCAGCAAGCATGGCTATGTCAAGCATAAGGTCTAATTCATATTGGGGAAGTACATATGCTGGGTTCCCTAAAAATGACTTCACATTGACTTTTCCTTTTAATTACACCACACAAGTTAGATGTTGTATGATGTTTTTCATAGCGGGCTGCTCCTGACCACTCTGGGAAACACTTTGTAAAATGACAATCATCTGTCTACATAAACATGACCATAAATCAAATTAATTTCTCTTCAATTGAGGTTCAGCGTCTTTAATCTATATACCTAATATTTGTACCTGTGATGAAAACAGTTGTATGTGTATGCAGCATTAGCTAAAGTGTCTTGAAACAGTTATTTGTATCCCCCAAACTGTTCAACTGCAATTTCCACAGCTTTTAAGAATCTCCTTTGGAAGTCATCTCCCTTACTGTACTTTGTAAACAGACAGTGGATACTACACATCTTTTCTGTTTTGAATTCCTTGTGTTAACAGTATTGGGGAAAAAAAAAACTTTCAGCTAAAAGCACTGAAACAAAAATCAAACTTTTCATTTGGAGAAACCATAGGAGGCAGGAAAGACAGTAGATTTGATCCTATATAGTACTACGTGGCTAAATACATAAGTAAATACTGAAGAGGTTCATTGAAATTCCTTGAGATTTTGAGACTTGAAACTATTAGTCACTACTTCATTATGGCTAATAGTTGAAACACAAATAGATTAATTAAAAAAAAATGGATCCAGAATACTTTTTAAATGTTTTTGCACTGCATTATTTAGCAACTGAACTAATAACAGAATTATGAGAAATATTATATTTTAGGTACTTTAATTATAAGAAAATTAGAAGAAATGCATTAAATCACCTTTCTGTATAAGACAGTAAAATCATTTGAAAAGCATAGAATTGCTATTTGTACTATAGCCCCCCTCCCCTGTCCCACCATCCAAACCCCCAGCCCCCAAAGAAAGCTGTTTATAACAGGAAATGTCACATTTTATTGGATTTTGAAAAGTGAGCATCAAAGTATCAGGTTAGCGGTTGCACTTGCTCATGAAGCAGTCAAATTTGTCAGTTTTTTGAACTCTCAAGGAACACCACTAGATGCCAGCAGTAACCGTCTGCAAAATACAAACGACCCTGTTGGTTTCTCTTTAGAAATTGGTACATATCCATAAAGGAGTTTATGTAGTCCATAGGTCCTTACAGGAAACACATAGCCTAAAGACCGATCTTGCAACTGGTTCAGAATCAAGGCTACATGACTGGCACAACTCAGTTTATTTAAGTAAATTTAGAATGACAAGAAAATCCACAGCCATATCCTTAATAACTGAACATTTAATACACATGGAATGAATCATTTTATTCGGCTGCAAAAAAAAAAAAAAAAAAAAAAACGAAACCAAACCAAATCCTACCTCCTTTTCTATAGTTTGAAATAAAACATGCCTGGACAACATANTATGTGTATTGCAATCATTGCTCATAAGCCACCTGCTGCTACTGAATTTACCAGAATTTTATCCAAATAACATAAGGAGTAACATATGGCCAGAACTGCATTTTAACAGCTTTATAACAGACTAAGTCCTAAAAAATTCAGAGATGCGTCATCATGACAGTGCTGAGATACCTAAAACACATGGCTATTCTTCCTAAGATACAAGCCTTAACCTTCTTCAAGAATGCCCACAAACTATTTTATCATATGATTTTCTGTCAGCTGATTAATTACAATTGTGAAAAAAACAAACAAACCACCTAAAACCAACCCAACAAACAAAAACCAAACCAGAAAGCTGCAAGCACTCGAGAGGTTTTTTTTTGGCAACAGACAAAGAATCTGAGAATTTCTTTTGTGATTCAGCTAAGTGTCTCTTCTATTTGCCTACTTACTAAAATGCCTTTGACCTGTTTTGCCTTTCTGAATGCTTGTGCTAATTTGTAGAAGCAGGCAGGTCTGAACACCAAATATGAAAGTTCACAATGTAGGAATACTGGTATTGGAATCTATACCTTTACACTGTTCATCAAAGCCAGCTGTGAAATTTATTCGTACATGGGAATGGTAAGTTGTTTTGAATTGGCAGTATAGGTAGTGTAACATTTTTGCCCTTAAATTTCAATACAGGTTTCTGCGTTTAAGAAGACATGAATGGAAGGTAGAAGTGATGAACAATTTTTATTTAATACTTTCGTCCTGAACAATGTCAGTAGGAAGTCATGTTATTAGTTTGGTTACAGATGAGGGTAAGAGCAAATTGTGCTGCAAACAGTATGCAGATGATAAGGAATTCTATCCTTTGATGTTCTCCTACAGTATAAGGGTGGGATGGCTATTTTACTACCCTTTTGTCATTTTCCCTATCCTATAGGTGAATGTGAAATTTGTTTTGCATTTTTAGAGAAAACTTGGGCACCCGCAGTTAGAGTATACTGCATATTATCAGAGGCATTTGTGCATGCAGTCAGGAATCAGCAGCCTAGAATCTCGCTAGTTCTCCAAATCAGTTCCTCCTATGAAATTTTTCCCACCTGTATCAAAAATTAACTGACCGTGAAATCTGAGGCCTTAACAGCTTCTGTAAGCAGATTATTGTATTATTATTTTCTCCATCCTTTCTTGTTCCATTGAAGTGACTGTGACAGGCAGTTGGGTATTGTGTAACTTAGGTTTTAAGTCCTTTAGCACGGACAGTATCTGAATTTATGTAGCATCTGACAACCTTAAATTGTGGGCATTACCATAGTGTTAGTCCTGGTTAAAATATCCAAATTTGAAATTTCAAAAAATATGCAAAAGATCCAGAGGGCGAGTTCTATGTTCCTTGCAAGTTCTAAAGTCCAGGAACACTTCAAGGAGTGCAACAGCATTGAGCTAGCTTACCTAAGTCACAACACTGGAGTGTCCAAGCATATAGCATAACTGTCTGAATCAAATGGTGCTTCCTTGAGCTACACTGCTTAACTTCCAAATCATTTCTGCTACCAAGGCTATTACAGTAGATACTCAGGAAACAATAGGTAAGAGACTACAAATCCTTTGAGGTGCCAATAAAATCACTTCTGTCAAGAAACAAGACAGTTCAAAGTACAGTCTTGTAACTTGTCTACCTTGTAAGACAAGTTCAAAGGTAAATTGCAAAAAAAGGGTTTAAAAAAATGAGTGGGACAGACAAACCATTTACAAACTTAAAACTAAATGTGTTCAAATCTTATTTTAATTGTCTATTAAGGTACCTGGATGATTTTTTGCTACAAATAGTTATCAGGAGAAAAAAAATAAAATTATAATTTCACAGAATCTGGGGTTTTAAAGCTAAAATGAGTGTTATGCCTTGAAATAATGTCTTTTCAATATTTACTTTAAGGTAAACAAGTACAAAAAGGAATCTGCAGCAGAGCAGCACATTTCACCAATATTGCTGACTGCAACCATGAAACACACATGATTTGGATTCCCAGAAAAACTGAACTTGGATTTAAATTGACCTTACAACAGGAGTAAAACTTTGGGCTAGGAAAGCCTTATTTTGCATGTTAGTCCTATTAATATGACAACTGGAAGCTCTTACATAAATATGACGACTAATGAATGACCTCCCATCCAAACTAGCTGAGATTGTTTTTTTTTAAAAAAAGAATGATTCTTAAAGCTATAACTTTAAACACAAAACAGTGAGACAAGCAAGAAAGATGTGGATCAGGAACACCAAATATACAGAAAATTTTTGTATGTTCTTCCTATGCTTTAAAACTTCTCATGTATTTTTAAATTATCTCATGCCTCCTTTTACAGAGATGCTTATTTGTACCTTCTCAGAGGAACCATTCAAAAGCAATTTCTCTCCATCTGAAGCCATGCTCCTGACAATATTGACAAGGTCAGTGAGGTCCGCAGGAAGTCATTTGCTGAGTAAGTGCTAGTCATGCAATTTACAGCTGCTTGGATGAGCTGTTTTAATTTACAGCACATTTTTTTCAAGTTGTCAACCTGTTTTAAAGAAAAACGCCTGAATTATTCCCATCAATGTTGTTGCATTCTCTCCCTAAGTGAGAATGTTATCCAGATTTTTAATCCAGATGTAAGTAGGGTTGTGGGTTTATGTATCCCATGAACTAAAATGGGAAGTAGTGCCCAGGTTTTTTTATAGCCACTTCTCATTCCTGTCACATGTAATATGAGATGAAGAAATAAGATATCAGAGCTCTGAAAGTAGTTCAGGGACATAATTGAAGGAGTGATTAATGCTGTTGCATAAACAGGATCTGTTTTAATCATTTGGATACAGAATAGATCATGACTCTTTAAGAATACTTATTGTAGACATTAGAACACTGTTCTCTGTCCGTTACCCTGCTCTGTTTCACAGAAGTTTTACAGCCACAACTTCAAAAAGTTGAAAAGGAGGGGAAAAAGTTCAAAGGATATCAGAAAAATGATTTGTTCTCCTAAGCAAATAAAACACTGTGTGCATAAATACATTCCTGAGCAGTGCCTGGAAACACATCACAGAAGGGTGCTCTAATAAAGTGATCATATTATTCATTAACATTTAAAAACTATTCCAGCATACTGCTCTGTGGTATGTTCTCAGCCTGCTTTGCTGCAGTTAAGAAAAAGGTCCAGGGTTCATAGGGGAGGGCTTGTAAGCAGCTCACAAACAACGTGCTTGAAATTCCTTCCTTTTGTAGCAGGAGTGCAAAACTACAGTTGAATAATCAAGCTATTGAACTAGGATTTATGCCAAAAAGACTAATTTGTAAGCTGTGTCCAAAGTGTCTGGGTTTGAAGTGATTTGCATATTTCTTCCTCTGTTATTCTAGGAATGCTATGGGAAACTTGCTTCCCCAGGTCTCAGCAGTAGGTTTCTCATGCATACCTTTCCAAACTTGTCTTTGGAAACATGAAGGCAATGCGTGTGACAAGCATCAATGTTATACTTGTGTAGCTTATGAATACAGGTATTCATGAAACAGGAACTTAACTTGAAATTTCTTACTATGTAGAATGAGATTCTGTTTATGTAGGTTATGCAAAATCATAAGGCCTGTGATAAACATAAGTAATGAAAGCCAGCCAAATGTTTATGTGCCAGATAAAAGGTAGACTTATAGCTGTGAAATAGGAAATAGTGATGACACTGCACTGAATGCAGGGCAGCCCTGGGCATTCCCCAGCATAGAGTTTTTATTCACTACTCTGATACAAAGCCTGCTCTTGTAACTGGAACCGAGCAAAATTTGACTGTGAATTTGAGCAGAATTTGACTGTGACACTCTGGTATTCACATTAAATTCCTTATTTCACTGCATAATAAATTCATTAATTTAGTCATGGGAAATCATTAAGATATCAACTTAAATCACTACCTATGAAATTACTTTCAAATGCTAGTTCAAGGAATGCACAAAAATTACAGCAGAAGTGTTCACTTAGATCACTGATATTGGATGGGAAAGCTAGTGCAATGCAGTGCCTATTCGGGTTCAGTAAAAGAGACAAGCTAGTGAGCTAGGCACTAAAGGCACTGTTGGATATAACTCTTTTTTATTTACTGCAATGTACACATACAGATGTATCTTCTTCCAGGGTTTGAGGTTTTATAAGGATGTTTTGCTTTTGAAGTACTTCTCTTTTTGTGTGAGCCATTATGTTTGTATCCCTTATACAGCCTGAAGCAGAATCCTTTGGAAAGAGAGTAGAAGATAGGCTCCTTTGCCTAGGGGCAGCTGAGCATGCCTAATGGAAAGAAGGTTCAGGACGTTGCAGAGTGTATCAAAAAAGGCATTCAGTGCTGCCTGACTGCACTGGCCTCCCAAGCATCAGGAGCAGTTAGTCTTTTTAGTACCACGAGTGGGGAATGCATTCAGCCATCTTTGGCGAGCCCCTGAGACATGCTGAAAGACAACCCTGTTATCACCCCTTCTCACTGTCCACCTTGTTATGCTGTAAAAAACTCTGCTACAACCACAGATCATCAAGAGAGGTGGAGGTACGTACACTTAACTTGAGAGCATAGCAACTTTAGGTTAGTCCTCTTTGGAAAATCATCATTAAGTCTTATGCTGTAAATGGGCTTATAACTTAAATCAGTATAGCTCATCACCTGGTTAAAAATCCAAAAGCTTTTTCCTCTGCATCTAAATCACCGCTTGAACATTTAAATATTCTTGCTACCATTGTTATTTTTTACTTCAGAATGTCCCAAAAAGTTGCTTTCACAGGGGCTTGAGACCAAGTTTGCCTGCAGATGACAGAGCCATATAATGATCAAATTCTTTGCAGCCTGTACAGTGTTTTACAGATTTTTATTGGACTGCATTATTTTATTGGTCATTGAGTCTTTCCACAGGAATAGCTGCTTAACCAAACTTATCATTCTTTTGTCAATGTGTAATGCATTGAAAAGAATTTAGGACCCTGGATAAGAACAGCAATCTCATTTCTTGATAGCAATTAAGCCATATTAAGTCTTCCCCAGCTCTCAAGAGCTTTCAAGATCTCTGTGCAAATCTGTCATTGCATCAAATACGTATGTTGTGGCAAACACAACCTGCTTAACTAGCTGGCTTTTAAACTCTTTAACTTTCATTTTGATACTAGAAATGCTCTTGCAATGACATACAGCAAAGAATGCTTTCACTTATGACTATTTTACTACCCTGTATCAAGCAGTAGTAACAGATGCATGTACACAAGCACAAATGCAACCAGTGACATTCCATCTAGTAATTCAGACTGGAAGCATAGCCTAACCTTGTAACCAGCAGCTGCATGAAAAAACCAGGCTGCTCCAAAGGAAAAAGTCTAAATACATCATTTCACTAGCAGCTTGGAAAGAAAACATGATGATACAAAAGTCTGAGGAAATTTTTCATAAATTTACATAATTTCATACATGTATAACATGGGAAACTAACTTCTGCAGTCAACCATAGCAGGAAAGAGTGCTTGGGGCATACCCAGCCAGTATATTTCTAGCTGTTACAAGCTTTGTCTGTTTGGCCAGACACCCAATGTGAGAAGCTGATTTTAGATATCCTAAAGAGGACATTTGGGGTTTTGGGGATGGAATTTTAGGGGTGGTTTTGAACAAACATAACCTTTACAGAAGCCAAAAGCCCATCATGTGGTTTGGAAAGAAGTAGTCAAAGATCATTGCTTGAATAGATTTTGTCAGGGTCAAGGCAAGAATCCAACAGTACTTACCACCAATGCCACTCATTTACAGCATTGCACAAATAGTTTTAGAAAATAAATTCTGGAAGAGGCACTTTGTACAAAACTACCAACCCTCACATGAAAACTGCATTTTCTAGGAACTAATAGGGAAATATGTGGCAAAATTAGGACGAAGTGACTAAGTCCACATAAACTCATGTTACATCTGTACTTTCCCACAAGCTTTGATTTAAGGTTGCAGTATTTAGAGTTAGCAAGGTCATGATTTGGTTTTCTGATTCTCTTAATTCTGCCCAAATCCAAACCATTTTGCCATTGAAGCTTAATGTATTCTCAAAGTAAAACACAGGCTTTCAGTAGAAGTACTTTTGAAGGCTAATCCTGATATTCCGAGGGATGTGCAAAAATCCTTCACTGAGGAGGAATAACCCCAAGTACCCAAGCACACAGGGTCCATTTAAATGGAAAGTGGCATGACAGGGGAAAACCTGAAAGTCTTCATGGAAAACAAGTTGAACCCAACCTGTGCAGCAAAACACGACATCTTGAGTTGCATTAGCCGGCAGGCGCTGGAGGTGGTTCTTTCCCCACATTAAGCACTGCTGAGAGCACATCTGGACCACTGTGTACAATTCTGGACTCCCTGGGTACAAGACAGATATAAACATACCAGAGCAAAACCAGTGAAAGCAATTAAAGGATTGGAGTGTTTTTCATGTGAGAGGCTGAAAGTACTATGATTGTTCAGCCTGAAGAAGTATCTGATGGGAGGATGTAGAGTCTGAGCCGGACTCCTTTCAGTAGTACCCAGTGAAAGGATGAGGCAATGGGCACAAACAGAAATACTGGAAATTGTTTAAACAAAAAAGGTTTTACTTAGGGTGATGAAACACTGGAACATGTTTCAGAGGCTGTAAAGTCTCCATCCTTGGAGATATTCAAGAGCAGATGGGACACAGCTAATATCAGCCTGTTCTATGTGACTCTCCTTTGTGCAGAGGCTTGACTAAGGACCTTCAGTGGTCCTTCTTCCTTCCTCAACTATTTTATGATTCTACAAAGAATCCATGAGACTTCACATCATCCGTTTCAAAGAGCCCAGGCCAACCTAGCTCCTCTTAATGGGTTTTCACTTGGTCACATCTGAGTCTGATTAAAGGAGAGCACCAAATGTTCCACTTACAATGAAAGCCAAATTCATTGGTAATATTGTTAGAAAGCCGTGAGTCTTAGCTGAGATCTTTACACAGTGCTAACAAGAAACTGAAACAGCGTGTGTCAATGCATTTATTTATACATTTGAGCATTATCAAGCATGCATTTAAACAGAGATAATGTAGATTATGCAATACTGTAGCAGACAAATGATTTGGCGCAGAGGGCTAGTCTACCTTTGTATATTCAAACTTAGACTTCAAATGTAGTTGGTCATATTTCAGCAGGAACAAGGTATAGTTCATTTGGAATCAAGGGTTAACACCTGCTCCAAAGGAACCTGACTTTTTGCTGTAACCCATTTGTATTGTACTCGTAGCCTAGGGTGGAGAAATAAATACTCCTTTCAGTGTCTGACAGGAGGTGAGAATTAGAAATGTGACCTAAAACATGGTATTGTCTGCTCTGCAGAGCTCTATATGAACTAGAAGAGGGAATAAGTTATATAGTGCTTGAGTTTAATTAGCCATAGCTGTTAATACGTTCCGAAATGAGGGCTTTGGTTGACTATTCTTTTTGTCAAATTTTGTCCTAGATTACTTTGCCTAGAACAGCTTCTGATCAGTGGACATTGCTCTGAGTACAAATGCTCAAATTCATTAAGTTCTTTGTCTTACAGTGTCCATCATGTAGAGCTCTTCAAAGTCATCAATAAAGAAATTAAATCAAATTTTTTAAGAACTTACAAGTTAACATCAGTAAAAGAAAACATCTACTGCCATTTTCTTGCTGTAAATGCTTTTTTGCACTAGAAGAAGGTGAGGAAGCAAGAAGGTTTCCTCTGCTGTCATTTTTCTCATCAATTTAGCTTTCAACTAAAATACAGGAAAAATGATACTATATATAGTAAAACCTACAATTAATATATGTAAATCAATGTTATAGAATTAGAAGTTTCTTGGATTTTTATTACTTTTATGTACATGAAAATAAAATAGAAATGAAAAATGCAAATATATTCAAATAAATTATGAGTGACACCTTTAATTTTTATACTCTTCTGCATAAACTTATTACATATCTAAAATGATGCACATATTTAAAAAGTAGGACCATGTAACTGAATAAAATTCTGTATATTGGCAAAGCCAAAAAAATTACAGAACTTTAAACACCTCATATTTCAATAGAAGCAACCACATTTACTGTAGACTTTTCCTTACATCCAAATGCTTTTATTTCTTCTGAAGAAAGTGATAAAGTAAGTCATTCATAAGCAACCATAATATGCTATCTTCTTTATCAACAGCATTTTTAATTCTGACCAGTCTACCACACAGCACCAAGCAGCCAGTGAAGGCATAAGAAATTTAAAGTTTGTTTTCTCTTCAGTCCTAGAGCTGGACATATCCTGCTCCATCTTTTCTGAGCTGATATGAACTACTGACTCTGCATGCTAGACCTGGGAATAAAAGAATAGGAAATAGAGCTTTCCTTGGGGTTCTGGTGATGGAAAACTTCATGGATGCTTCAGTAAATTAAGAACCTCATTTCAAATGACTGGCAGTACTGACCAGGCTGACAATACTTACTGAGCAGAAGAAAATTAAAAAAAATTTCATTTGTTCAGAATCTGAAGGCTGATGAAAGCAGTGCTATACAGTCATTTAAGAGAAAATATTGCAAGACTCCTTTTCAACATAAACTGAAAATGGGGTTGTAACAGCTCTCTACCCAGTATGTTATTGTATCTTAAAGGCTCAACACAACCCTATTGGAATCAATGGAGGTTATACCCATTTGCATCAGCAAAGGATCTGGCTGCAACTCTTTAGTGATCAACAGCAGTTTAAATATATTCTAAAGAACTTGTTTGTGTTGCATTCTCCCAATTTTGAAAACTGTTCAGTTAATGTATAAAAACCTGCACTGTTCTGGAACATGGATCTATTTGCAAGAGGTGACTCATTCTTTTGCTGGGGACAGCATTAAAAGTAAAACAAACTGAACTTAAGTTAGAAAGGAAATAAATACACTGGCAGACAGAACTAAAAGGCTCACTGGTGTCACGCTATTAAGTCCTAGAAAATAACTCTATCATTCTGCTGCCTGAGCCTAAGATTCTTTCCTTTCTTCTTAATCTCACTTTCTGGACATTATCCAGCGTACTTGATTCACCTCTCTACTTGTAGCCTCTGTCGATCTTTAGAAAAATAAGCCCTGTGGATTTTTTTTCTTTCTTCTTGTTGCCAAGGATTCTGTTTAAAAAGCATGCTTGCTTGACTTTCAGGAATTTGCACCAATATAGAATAGCGATGAGTTACAGCATGTTCAAGAAATGCACACACTTCCAAGCTCAGAAAGAACTGATGACCAGCAGGGCAGCTACAGTGTTATGATGCACATATTTCACCATTTCCTTTTTATCAGCAAGAAGGTTTATAAATATTTACTTGTATTTGTTTGAAACTAACCAACCAAGATCCTAATAAGCCTGACAAACACGTCAGTATGTGTTATCAAGTAAAATATTACAATCCAGGTGGACATGAAAAGTATGTCTGGAAAATTAGCAAATTCCTGCTTAAAAACAATACTGCAAGGGATTTCAGTAGAAGTAAATTTTTGTACTAATCCTCACAGTAATTTGGGATACTGTCAAACATTAACTCTCAAGGTCATGTCTATGTATTTCATATTCCAGAATTTCTCAGCAAACTCAAGCATAAATCAGACTTTCAGTGTTTTGTGGAAAGGAGGTCTAAACCAGAAGAGGTGAAGAGAGAAGGAGCCTTCCTTCAATTTTTTGCATCACCTAGGACAGCAACCTGTGCCTTCTGCAATGGGGAATGATTCTATGCATATCACTTGGCTAGGGCTTATCCACATGTCTTGTCCTGGAACTATCCTTCTCTGTGCAAATTACTAAACATTTCCAGCAGAAATTACATGATCCAGACATCTTAGAACCCTGGATACAGCTTGAAATTAAATTAATATCCTCATCAGCCATTATTTTATTTCTGACTGTAGTACTGCCTTGGTTCTCAGACTTTCTTTCTTGACACTCAAAGACTCTCTGAAGAATATAATTTTTTGAAAAAGCCCTTCCTTTTTTTTTTTTTTAATTAGCATTTTCTACTGAAAATTCCCACTAAATACCCCACTTACTTCATATTTTAAATACCTCCATGCCATCAGGAAAAATGCTGCTACAATGTATCACATGAAGTTGGTTTTTCAATGCGCTGTTTCTCCAGTCACTCCAATATATGAACAACATCACCCAGGGTACATTTCACTAACACCCTTGTGGTTTAGTGCACTCTCCTGTCTGACCTTCAGCCTCTAGATATGTCCAATAGAACATGCTAGGTGCTTGGACTTAACTGGGAGGCAGTGGCAGTTTCCTTGGACTTAAAGCTTCTTCTCATCTTCATTAAGCATCTATCTTTCCCTGGCATCTATCTTTTTGTAATCCTGATTAAGAATAATGCTTCAAGTTTATAGTGCAATTCAGACACTGGTACTCAAATGGATTTCTGTTGGGTTAGAAGCAGATTAAAAATCTGGTTCAGAATGACACTCCAGTCTAAATAGAAAGTTTTTAATGTTGATTACACCACTGTCAGGTATGCATAAATTTCCCACACCCTCTCCATCCCAAGAATTTTGTGTAGGTACGTTCCCTTACTGTGAACACAGTTTTAATGTAGTAAAAGAGTTCTATCAGACCACCTACCTTCCTGCTAATTTTGCCAATTGTGGAGATCAGAATAATATACCTCGGCTGGTCTCTGTCCTAGTTACAGGGGCTGGGACCAGTTTATCACTATGTGGGTATAACCAAAACTGTATATTCTATATACTCTGTGTCATTTCTGATGGACTGTTAGTAATGGATCATTTGCAGCAGCTGCCCAGGGCACACCTGACACCTCAGGCTAAAAGATGGGTGTTAAAGAAACCCTGTGAGGGGTGTTTCTTTGCCTTCATACTAATAACTGTGATAACAGCTGTGATAACTCCCCTTCGGGAAGGCATTAGCACCTTCAGACCCAGCCTGAGGAGTCATTGCTGCTAATGGGCCATACTGGACTGGCATAATAGACAGCTGCAACACCTAGACCGTCAAAGATACCAAAAATATCCCATGACTCACAGAGTTAAATAACCCACTGTGAAACTCCCCGCCCTGGGGAAGGTACTGGACATTCCCATCTGAACCTGAGCATATATAACCTTGGGGGTTTGGGACTTCTGCTGACAGTCGTTGGATCCAGAGGAGGTCCAGAAGTCCAACAGAAGTGTGGCTGCCACTTTTGACAAGACTGTGATCGTTACTTCAACAAGACTGTGACCATCAGCAGGACCATCAGATTTCCTTTCCTTTTACTTTGCACCCAGAAGGGCCACGTGGTGCTCAGCACAGCGACCAATGAACACTGTTCTGTCCTTGTCCCTGGGTGCAGGGTTATACATCTGTCTTTATGGGTTAAAACCAGTTTTTCGCTGTATCATTGTATTTATTGTAAACTTTTTAGTAAATTGTGACTCTGACTTGTAATCTCGCTTGAGTTGGGTTCATTTCTCCTGACAATTTACTTTTAAACCAGCACAGTCTCCCATCATGACACAAACTACTAGGTAGGTACAGTAGGTGTAAGACTTTTCAGAAGAAATACACTTACTGAACAGATCACAAAACTCTTCCCTACTTCCTTTTGGTCTTTGGCAGGAAGAGAAAGCCAACAGTATCTCAAATAAGCCGCTACCATCAGAATATGGGTTTGGCTCATTCGTTTGCCAGGCCAAGAAATTCTTGGATGGTCAAAAGTAGGATGCAGGCCAGGTGAACTACCTTGGCAGCCTGGGATGTGGCCCACAGACTATTACATTACTATATTTATCTAAGTGTAATGTTATGCAGGCAGTACAAGCAAACATCTATGCATAGATAAAGCCTGCTAAAAGCTAACAAGATCTTTCCCTTTTTGCTGTACTTGAGGCTTTCATATTTTTCCATTGCCCAAACTACTTGAAATATTCCAGATTTTAGTACTATATCTTATGAAAATCTTTTTGCTTTCCACTACTCTTAAGGCACTTTAATTTTTCCTACCAAAATAATATCTACTAAACTGTGTTGTCCAGAAAACAATAATCAAAAATACTTTCCTATCCAAAACACATGAACATGAATTTACTTCATTGTCATATTTTGCCTGCTACTTCTATCCTCGCAGATAACTACACTTCATTCAAACTGCTTGATGTCAGATCAAATCTTGCCCAACAAGAGTTTCATGGAAACAAATTGCTCACACATAAAGATATACATTACAGGGTATCTCAGTCTGCTAGAATTTTACACATTTACTCTGAAATTCAGGGTATTAAATTACATCCAGAAGCAAGTCCTAAGAACTGTTTCATTTTATGGGTGACAAAGTGGTTCGGTTCCTTTCAGGTGAGCAGGTGTGTGCATTTGGTTGCTGGCTGGGGTTATAGCACACATTTGGCTTTAAAAACAAGACACAAGACTTTGAAAAAATCGAAACAACTTTGAAGCAACCCGTTGTGAACAATACTTAATCTTGTTTTGTTCTGTGCCAATAATCATTCTGGGAAGTATTTTGTGAATAATATACCCTGCTGTGAATTAGATAATAGTTTAAAATACTGTTCTCAAATGGTATTGTGAGTTATGCCTGAGGACACGCTTCAAAGAATTGAAGGAGTGAAATACAGAAGCCCCAGTAGGTTTTCCAAAGAAAGAAAATGAAGCTGAAAAATTGACTCAAGATGGTAAAATTATAACGTAACTATTCACAATAAACTGGGTCAGTATCTTCAATTCAGAAACTAGATCTACAAACCCAGCATAGCTGTGTAACAGCAGAGGTGAGAGAAGTCTTCAAAATAGTGCTGTTAAGAGAAGAACACTGAATCTTAAAAATAAGCGAGTGCAACAGGTGACAGATCCCATCCTTACCTGTTGCCGCAGCAAACTTTTGTATTACATCTAAAAGAATTTTAAACAGCCATGAAAAATAACTTAATCTAAAATAATATTATCTTTAAGGGGACTGCTATAGCAGCATATGCCCTATCTCTCAAAACCAATAAATCTATACAGTTATGAATTTCAACATTCAGCATGAAGACACTTTATAATAATTCCTCCAGTGCTATTACTCTTAGTAGGTTTTCAGAAGGATGATCCTACAACCTACATCTCAAGTAAAGAGGTGTTAGAGTACCATACTCACTTGTCAGATTTTCCTTCTTCTCTTCATTTCAACTTTTGCCCACCACCTATTTCCTCTACAGCAAACAAAAATTTGGATGTTATCAGTCACCTTTGCCCTGACTCTGAATACCCCAAGAGTAACAGTGTGCTTGGCGCAGCCGACAGTATTTGGAATGAAAGTAGTTTCATACCAATCAAGTTAAATTATAACCCATACTAACCTCAGTTCAAACTCTAAAAAGACCACCAGCAGCAGACAGATCAAAGTCAGGGATTCCTAAACTGGGAATTATAGCCAGCTGTAGCATACCAGTAGAGCCTTCCAGGCACCGCAAGTACTTGCAGCTTCAGAGAATCAGCTTGCAAAATCCTAACTGGACAAGCTCATCCTCCTGGTTCCATCTGGATTGTGGCATAAATACAAAAGAGAACAGAAATCCCTATTAAGTTTAAGTGACTGGAAACAGGTAGGTGCTGAGAGGGTATATGAGGTGGTTGGGAAATGTGTAGCTTGTGCCTCTGCTAGACAATAATAAAGTAGAAAAGGGTGGGAAAGAGAAATGACAAATCAAAGTGTAACAGTCCTAAAAACATGTTCTAAAGCAGGGATTAAGACGAGAATAGTCAGAATAGAAGCTGAAGTCTGAGGTGGGCTTCAGCAGTTTTCTGTGAACTTATTTTAAAGGGTGTCTCAAGTGGGTAGAAGACTCCAGAGAAAGCTGCCTCTGTTTAAGCATCTAAGAGGCAGCTAAGAAAAGCAGCACTGGAAAAGTCCACAGAGGGTAAGATAACACATGATGTTAACTGTTTCTAAGGATGTTTTTTTCTTTTCTTCTCCCTGTAAATAAACCTGAAATGTGGGAAAGGGAGGCGGGTAGTTAACTAAGAAGGTCATGCATGGAAGTTCATGTCATGCCTCCTGCAGCTTATGCCATTGTTGCAGGCATCTACCCCTCACAGGCAAGGGTCCGCCCACCACTCATCCCCACTTGGTGGAATGGCTTTTTTTCAAGATGAAATCCTCTCAAACATAAATCACTGCACTCATCACACTGCTACTGCCTACAAGGCCCACACAGCAAATGGAAGTTGTGCAAAGGCAGTGGTCACTCCAGGACAAGGCTTTCTCCTTACCTCATAGAACATGCCTTTTTTGCATGCCTGCACTAACAGGCTTCACTTTGTTCATGATGCCAAGCATATGTTGTCTCACAATCCCCTATCACTCCTAGACAAAGCTCCTTCCAACACATACCCTTTCTTCAGGGCTTCTGCCCCGCTTAGGGATAGCTACTGCCTTTCAAAGGACTGCTTTTCACAAGATTAGAGAGCTGCTGAAACACGAGGCAATCAACTCATGGGTAAGGACCCCCCACATAACAAGTTCTCTCTTGGAGGACAAGCCCACCGAAACATGAGGCACTCAGCTCATGAATAGCATCACCGCACTCTCCTGCCACCCTCACCACCTTCACACCATATGGAAGCTGCACACATGCATGTGCAAATCGTACAGAAGGCTGCCCTTCCCCCAACAACAAGACAAAAAGCTTGCCTGAATCCCTTAACCTATGGATCCATGCTGCCACAGCACACTTCACCCTGCCACCGTCAAAGACATCTGCTCCTTCTGGGCAACTCTGTGCCTCCCTTCTCCACCCCCACTCCCAAATCCATTTTCCAGAGACCGCAAGCCCACCCAAATGCCTCTCATACAAGACACTTTGCTGGTAAACACCATCTCCACTGCACATTCCTGCCAGCTCTGCTGCCCTCATAGACCATGTAAACCTCACCCAGGCATCTGCCCCCCGTCAGGGAGGCTAATCTTTCCTACAGTGGACACTTTTACAATACAAGCCCACACGAACACTGTTTAGTTCACAAACATCATCGCAGCAAAGCTCCTGCCAACGTGCACAAACGGCAGTGGCCCACCAGCCTCTCTGCCTACCACCCCAGCTAAGGCTCCAACCCCTGCGACAGGTCTCTGACCTCATGAGACATTCAGCCTGCAAATGCAGTCACATGCTCCTGCTTACCCCATCACCCTCACAGCACGCGGGAGACACACAGGCATCTGCCATTCCAGGGGAAGGCTTTCCCTATCCCTGAAACAGTTCCTGAATTGGGAGAGTAGGCCCATCCAAACACCTGTCAAACTTGAGGAACTTCTCTTGGAAACACACCATCATACCCTCTACTCCACACCACCACCATTTATTCCCCCCTCTACGAATACCACCGTGGGCTCTTTCCACCTCTGACACCACACAAGCATCTCTCAATCCTTGAGGATTCCACGCATCCCCACTTGACATCACTTTTCCCAAGACTACAAATTCCCCTCAAAGACAAGGTTGTTAAGTTCATAAAAGTAATCGTTAGCACACACACATCCTTTTCATGTCATCTTCACAGCTTACAAAAGCTGCACCCAGGCACTGTCCCTCCCTGAGGAGGCTACACCCTACCCAAGAGCGTTCTTTTTAAAAAGGCCATGAATCCATTGGGACCAAAGGGATAGAGACACTCCTGACACCGCCACATCAAACTATTTGCATATCAGGCACCTGCTTCTGTCCAGCAAGACACTGCTTGCTCACAAGTTCCTTTTTACCAGACTATATGCCCCACCTGATTTGAAGCACTTAATTTATGATGACATTGCATAACCCTGCACCTTCTACAGTGCATGGAAGCTGTGCACACGTGTGCACCGCTGCTTAGAGAGATTTTTCCCACCTTTACTTCTACAACCTCAACACTTTACAAGCTGTTGTCACCATGGCACACTCCTGCCTCTTGTATCAACTTCACATGTCCACCACTCCTGCACAAGGCTCTCTCCCTCCATTTTCTTTTCTTATTTCTCTAACTCCACAATTTACTTCAATTTAAACACCATCACACTCTCCTGCCACCCCACAGGAAACTCAGGGCACACACAGGGAACACCTTCCACCTTTAGGGTTCCCTTCTCCCTTAACACATGGCCACACCAATGCCTCCCAACAAGCTAGCTCAAGAACACAGGTCTTGTAGCACACTGTTTCTCAGCATCACTCTCAAGTTGATTACCACTCCTGGGAAAGGGCCCTCTATCAAAGGGCCTTTTTTGCAAGGATCCTAGCTGCCAAGACACATCCCAAAACAAGATGTGCTCTTTGTGAACACCACTCCCATGCTCCCTCTATCCCACCACCTTCACAACGTACAAGACATACAGGAGATGGCCAGATGCATCTGCCCTTTCCTAAGGAGACCTCCCCTCATACCACCCCTCAGCTGGTCCCTTCATAAACCTAACTGCATACTTCACAACGAGCCATGCACCCAGCTTATGCTCACCCAAATACAGTCCTGCCGCTTCCCCAGCAAACAGAGGCAGAACTCTAAGGGACACACAAGCCTGGGCATAGCTCCTCTCCACAAGAAGTTGCTTTTTTGCAAGATCTTGTGAATGTACTTCATTTAGCTAGACAAGACTCTCTCTATATCCCACCACCTCCCAGCAAACAGTATCAAGCACCAGTGCCCACCACTACCAAGGATAGCTCGTCATAGAGCCACAAGCCCACACCAACAGCTCCCGCACAAGGACCTTTGTTCAGGCACACCAGCCCTGTTGCACACTCTTTCTTGTCAACACCACTTGTAAAGTCACCTGCCACTTCAATGAAGGCTCCTCATGCCTTAAGGCATTTTCCAGAAGGCTCTGAGCCACTCAGACAATTGCCATACACAATAAATTCAAGTTTAAAACAACATCACATCCAAAGGGCTTCCTCATGGTTGCCTGAGCCTCGGGAAGGTTTTGCTGGTATGTGATGTAGATTTAATTGTGTAGGATATTTTATGTTCAGTATAATGTGGAGAGATGCTTCTTATAGCTACCTTATTACAGACCTATGACTGTGGCTTTGTTCTAATTTAAATTCCTAATTAAAAAAAAAATCATTGGCTTCAATGGACAGTTATTTTTCAGGGTTTTTTTTTTCATGATTGGTTGCAAACCTTAATGTCTAACTTTTAGAAGCTATTGAGGAACTGCTTGAATGCAAAATAGTTACACAGTGCTTTTTGTTGGCAAAAGTTACTTAGTGCTTTTTGTTGTCTCTTTCTATATGTGCAGTTGCAAAATAATTGTAGTCACAAAAAGCACTAGAAGTGATGCAACTGTTTATTCTTGGCTCTTCTTGGGGTGCTAATGATTAATTCCTAATGTTTCACACTTCCCCCTTAGAAACTTTTAATATAGACCTGATAACCAGAGTGGAATGAGTAGCTCCTTGATGACTCTTACTAAGCTGTTATTTACTAGGTATAATAGCTATAAGAAAACAATCAAGATAGACAGTAAAGGTTTGGAGAGTATTTTAACTTACTTCCTAGAAAGGTTCCAATACTGCTTTACTTTATGTCCTTTCTCCTCTTGTCAACCTTTTGACAGTTTCTTTAGCAGTAATGAGCCACTGGCTTCTTTATAAAGCATTAATTTTTTAATCTTTTATCCTTTTTTGGAAAGTTTGAATCTATTAATGAGATGATTGGCTAAGATAATGAGAAACTTAAATACGGAGCAAGATAGCATACAGATATTGTTTGAGATAAAGAGCCACACCAATTTTTATAATCTAACTGTAACCTTCACTTTCTGCAAAATGAGGGAAGTGAGTTTTTGGTATCTTTACAGAAAGGTTGAACACCTTAAAACCTAGAGAAACTGAATTTCACGGTGAGAACTTGGTGGGTGTTCTCATGGTGTTAAAATAGAGTCTGCCATAAAGCAGAGCATTTAACTTGGCAATATTTGTTCCATGTGGAAATGAGTCCAACTGTTTGCTGCAATGTCTACCCAATAGCAGACAAGTTTGGGAGCGCTAATAGCTATGAAACCTTGTTTTCAAACCACAAAAGCTCTGGACGTTGTAACTGAATTGTAGGCATGGCTAAAAGTCTTGCTGTTCTTAAAACTTAATTCTGTGAATGAAGCAGACTTCTTTCTGCCCAGTTTTCTCCTATTTCAAGATTTTGTAAATTATGCAGATGTGTGGGTTTTTACCTCGGTTTTTTTTACCACAACTTCCTAGTTACATTGCTGATGAGATTGAACAGAGTCTTATTTTTTCTTAGGAGGAGAAAAGCTTTATGAATGAAATTAAGCTTTTAATTTGCTGGCCCTGGTAGCTTGTCATGTACTTAACTTTCAAATGTTTTGTTTAAGTCAATCATTAAGAAATTATTTCTCTGAGTTTTCATTTCGGTACTGAATTGAATTAGTGATAGAAGATTTGAGTTGGGTTGAGAACATAGTTAAGATGTCTTTTTTTTAACCCCCCACCTCCAAAACAAACAAGTGTTGTATGTTTACTTCTAAGGACAAGAACTGCTGCAGTAAATCTTGTACACTTTTTCCAAGTGTTTTATTGCTTTCATAATATTGGATTAAGGAAAGCAGAGTCAACGAAAATACCACCAATTGATTGCTTACCAAAATACATTAATTCTGCTAAAGAAAAAATATGTTGCACAGAGTAAGACTAGGCTTCACACTAATACAAATTTAGTATAGATAAAATCACTGTAATGTGTCAAGAAATAGTCAATGTTATAGTAAGAACTACAGTTGACTTCACCCTGGATAAGCATCTGTAGATGGCGTTTGGTTTTGCCGCTATGATTTAGTCGGATATTCTGTGGCAAATGTGCTTCAAAAACTACCTGATTATTGCTGGTAAAGTGCTCTTGGTGTCTGTGGCACCTGAGCTGTTGAGAGAATGTTTTGTGCATTTGTGGTGCTTATGATAAAAGTGTTGGAAAACTACCAGAGCACTAACTTTTTTTATTGTGGCAAATTAGTGAAAATGCAAGCTATGCTTGGCTCATAAATTAAGCAGAAGTTAGCCACCTGATTGATCTCAACGTAACACCTCTGCTTGGTGCTGCTGGGTAAGGCACAAGAGTTAGAGCGTAGCCCATTTATTATGCAGCAGCTGAATCCTAGTGGAGTGGAATATGAGCTGGAGTTATTTGCACAGTTTTATTGGCACAAGGCTAAAGGGGAGTTTGCTTTTCACAGAAACTGTATCAACTTTGGCAGAGGTACAGAATTTGAATTTCTTCAGAGACTCTTACATCTCTAATATTTTCATTTTTGAGGAAACAGTGAACTGTTTCAGTTCAGATTTTGAAGTGTAGTGTATGTATAAAAATATCAAGCCAATCAAATACCAACTGGATGCCAAACTAAACTATAGTTACAACTTCATTTACTGCAAGAAATATAGAAGTGACCTTTCAAAAACCAACTGATAAGTGAAAAGCCTTTGTAGTAGCACTCAGAGTAGGTATTTTCAGATATTTCTGCATGCATGTGGCTTAATTGAAGATTCTCTAACTCTTCACTGGGAATACTGATTCAGTCATACTGTTGTAACAAAGTTAGTAAGCTGCTTGTTTTGCATTTCTTGGAAATACAGTCTTGGAATTACAACTGTTTTGGTACCATCCACAGTGAGGATCGGAGGCAATGAGTTTTAAAACTACAATGGTAAGATAATGCCTAATTAGATGTGATTGATAGGCTAAAAAGTTACTCTCGAGTCTTCCATAGTATCTGCTGACAGGTTAAGATGAAGACAAAAGCAGACTTTGCAGTCCTGGTAGTTTTGCTTTCTACAGTGTAGCCTTACATAGGCCCATATGTTGTACTTGAAGGGCTAAGGAGACTCTGAGACTGGAGAAAATGGCAGTCCCCTGAGGGTGTGAGCACCTCCTAGGTTTTTTCTTTAATCTTATAGTTGTACTTTTTATTCATTCTTTGAAGCAGCTGCTGGTTTTTTGTGACATTTTTCATTTTGACACACAGGATACCAACATAGACTTCTGCTCAAGGCTTTGCATTCCAGCAGTGTTGAAATCTGGCTGCTAGTACATTGTGTTCTTTGAGGTTGGGTCCAGTGCATAATGCACAGAAACACCGTATTTAGTAGACTGGGGCTAGTTCCAGTAGCTATTTACCTTTCTGAAAGTTAGGTGCTATGAAAATAACTGAGAATTGTTTAGAAAAGCTTTCCATTTAAGAACTATACAACTCAGTATTTGGTAGCCTAAAAGTACAGAACAAATTTGTGGGACTGAACTTGCAAGTGGTGGTTAAAGCAGAGAAAGGAGGCAAAATTACAAATGTGTTGTCTATGCTATATTAAAGCCTAACTCTCTCTCTCCCTCCTAGCTCTGGTAGTGCCCCAGGTCTGCAAACAGGGCTAGTTCCCATGCAGAATTGAGTCTGCTGTAGGACTGATGCCTCAGATAGCAACAGCACGTCAGTGCCACTAGCTCTTAACCTGTTAACACTCTAACTGGTAGTTTTCAAATGCCCTTCAAGTAGCATGCAATATTTTTAAAGGAAAAAGAACAGAGCCCACAAAAATAGTGGAATCAGGAAAATTAACTCATTTTTGCTCTGTTAAATATTTGTAACATTTATTTGATCGATGCTTGTTTCAACTCAGTAACCTGCTAACTTATGATAAATCTTACTTTAACTTGAAACAATTGGGTTTTTTTAACAGTCAGAGCTTCTAGAATCATATGACACTTGTCAGTCTTGCTTTCTATCTTAAAAAGGAATTTCCAGTTCATGAAAACATGAACCAAAGAGCTCTGTAAAAGTGGTGCAAAGAATGGGGTTATTGCACGCTAGTTATTAACTTGACCTGTTTGGTAAAGGGAAGTAGCAGATCTTTGGTTTTAGTGTTGATATTTTGATTTAATAATGACAGAAAATTTAATTGTGGCACATGCTGCTTCTTGTTTCTGCAATGCTTTTGTTGTGACCTAAGAGATGATTCCTTTGTGCTTCCAGGATCTCTTACAGCTACAGGCTCTTCCTCACTTCTTCCTACTGTCCTGCAAAATATTGCTAAAAAAAGCATTCCACAAAACAAAACAAACAAACAAAAAACCACCATCACCACCACCAATAACAACAAAACACTTTACATGAAACCTTTTCAATTCCTTTTTTTACAAGGCAGGCTTAAGAAAATGTACTGTTCTTCTTTAAGGGTAGTTCATGAGGAAGACTGGCATAGCCCATCAGAAGTCACTTACCAGTCAGTTTAGGCTATTTGCAAGCTGGTATATATCTGCCATGCCTAAAAAATGCCTGTGCCAGAACTTCTACCGTGTATGAAACTGCCTGAAAAACACCTTTAACTAGAATAGTGAAAAGTAGCAGTATATTGATATTAATATATTAGTTCTTTCTATATTAAAGTTTCTGGTAGGGCTTTCATAGGTAAAGGTCCTCTTTTGTCTTGACATTTGATCTCTGTAATGAACCTGTGAGTCTAACTTTTTCTTCTGGTTCTATAGATGTTGAGGTTATCTGAGCTATGAATTTTAATTTCATTTAATATACTTGCTTTGGCATTATGTGTTTTATCACTGGTGAAGATTCCACTTCATATTCTGCACTGCAGCTTTCTCTACTGAATAGAAATGAAAGTGTATATGTGTCCTACCAAACAAGATTTAGAATGCTAATTCTAATCCCCCTTCCTTCTGAGTGCTGATTGAATTTAGTCTTAGCGAATTGTGCTGCTGTTATATTTCAGTTTAGTGACTTTTAGTCCTTGGTGGATGGTTAGAATGCTCTCAGCTATTGTCAGTGCCCTGCCGTTGGGCAAATGTAGCTGAATATTTCAATAGGTGATGGTTGACCTAGTGCAGCTCTAGTGCAGTACATAAATGTACAAGGAAAACTTCAATTATGTAGGTTTCTTTAAATAGCTGCATGTAATTTGTAGCTGAATAAACTGCTTTGTTTAATATTACAAAGGCAGTGAAGTGACAAGTTGATTCCCGGTCACTTTTGCATTTTCTGGTGCAGCAAAAGATGTTAAAATTATTTGCAAATTATACACTAAAAGTAGGTGTTGGATCGTTTAATTTCAAAAATAGACACATGGAAGAATTTTGAAAGCCTCAGTCTCACTTCTAAAACTTAAAGTTTACAAGGACAAAACTTTAGCTATTAGGTGCTCCCACTGGATTAAACTGTCCATGGACCTTTCACCTTGATGTTGGAAATCCTTGAAAATAATTTCCAAGCTGGTTGCAAAATGGGATTTATTTCAGTATAGGCATCTAAATTCAGAAAAGTGATTCTGGGAGCCAGAGCTGTTACTTGCTCTTCAGTTAACCTTGGGAACTGGGATTTATTAGTCTGAGGATTATAAAGTGGAGGGCAGAATGGTTAAAAAAGGATATCATGTGGCTTTTGTACATGCTGAGGTAGCGTTTTAGCTTTGGCAAGTCTCAGCACGTTAGCACCTATTTACACCAAAACCCAAACAACAATTCAGAAATGGTTTCTCTGCCTGGAAGCTGATTCTGGCACCTCTCCTCTGAAAGCGTGTTTATCACTACTACTTGGTTGAGTTTCTAAACAGCCTATTATCCTCCATAGGGTAAGGTGCATAAAGATGCCTTTACAAGATAGCCCGGTGCTAAGAATTTACCTAGTGCGTGTGAGTTAAGGTTATTCTCCCTCTAATGTGAGTAGGCTCTTAACGATGTTTCCCACTTGATTTGCATATAACTCTAATAGGCTATAAGCTGGTTTGGCTGCTTGTTGACAACTCTGTTGAGCTGAAAATTGTTTCACAGGAAGAAAACAGGGTATTGCTACATCAGTGGAGGCTGGAGGCCAGGTTCCTACTACTCCACTTGTGTCTGGCAACCAATGAGGTATCACAGGCATTTTTATCATAGTTACTGTGACAGAAACAAGCACTCAAAAGACATGTTAATAACTGTTGCATGTATGAAGATGAGATTGTAAGATTGTTAAATTTGGATTACACTTTGCATAGCTGACAATATCAATGTGTTGCAAGCTTTGAAGGCCTTGGAGGTTTTGAGCTTTGGTTTAGAGGAACTTCTGAGAAGTCTATACCAGAATACTTAAGGTTTTAGAGGTAGAATTCTCATTCTCTGTAAATAGACACGATATGCTGATTTTTACTATGCAGATATATCGTTCTTATTGGTGAGCATTCACTATGTACTGCAACATCAGGAGAATATCATCCTTATTGTTAAAAGATCTGTATGAATGCCATTTAATATCAGGAAACATTCTATTTTTTCCTTTCAAAAACCAAGACTAGTAGGAACACATTATGTGCATGCCATTGGTTACGTTGTATTAGTAATTTTATTTAGTCTTTTAAAATCTAAAATAGATACAAGAATGCTATTCTTGTGGAAGTGATGCAATTCATAATACCCTTCTAAGATGGATTAAGTAACCTTATTTAACTCTATCCTTTAGAGGTCTTTAATAACCTTAACATATCTGTCATTCCCATCTGTTTTAATTTAAGGCTGATTATGCTAACATGCTTTAAAAGTGCAAACCACCTGACCATTCAATATTGTTTTAAGCAGATACAGCTTATAGTATTTTCAGAATATAAACACAAAGCTTGCTATTGTGAAGCAATTAATTTTATTAGGCTTGTCCTTGTTTAGTCTACATGTAAGCTTGGAAAGCTATTAACCTTTTTTGAGAAGCTTTTCTTGGTTTGGAATTTCCCCTCCCCCAGACGAGCTCTTGCTAACCTGCCACTGTTCCTGTAACTGTCAGTTTTCTGAATGTGTCCCCTGGGAAATAAATGAGCCCAGCTGAAGGTTAAGGTGGGAGCAGTGAGCTCACCAGTCATCCTGTCAGATTGGCAAGGAGGTAAAGATTTGATGTTTCCCAAAAAGTAACAGATTTGATTATGCTTCTTCACTTTGCATGAATGCAACACATATATTGTAAATGGGGTAGTAAAGGCTGCCATGCAGATCAGAGAAGAAAGGGCTACACTGGAAGGGTGCAGGCATATGCTGTATTGTAACCCTGTAGAGTAGCTGGCAAGCAGACTGCAACATTTTTGTGCTGGAGTGTTCTCATTTTAAGGTATTCATATTTTCATTATAATTGAATGTTTTGTTCAAAATAGAAGGATTATTGGGATTGCTATAGTGTTGATGCATTAGGTTAAATGATATATTTCAAAAAAGCACTTTGGTAATGTAAACTATCATTTTTAAGTGGCATGTACTGCTAAGTGATCTCCATTGACTATTTTATGTCTGAGATTTAAAATAAGGCTGGAAGAGATGGCTAATCACAGAAGCTTTTTACTTTTGCTGCTTATATAACTTGGTTTTGTGTATTGCTGTGAAACAAGTGGCACTTAAACAAGGAAGCAAAATCAAAAAGAAACTGCTGCTAGGCCGACAAGGAATATCTTATTGATGATTTACATGAGCATATTTAAGGAATGGTGAAAGTGGACTGAAGCCTGCAGACTAATATCTGAGTTGGACCATGATTATGCAGTGGATTACAGTTATGCAAATGAAAGTTCTGTGGAAATGTACTACAATGGGATTTTTTTAAATGTCTGACATAGCAAAGCTTTTTCTGGATTTAAAATGCCAGCTCTCCTTTAAATGTAATGCTATGGGCATTCTCATTATGCTATGTACTTTTTCTGACGGTGCATATATACTATAAAATATTCTGCAGTAATAGCTTAGACTAGGCATACCTACTCATTTGGGGGGGGGGAGTAAAATTCCTACAATTCTGGTTCTGTTCAAAGATGGTGAAAATTCATCCTTTTCTGGGATGAATTCTTCTCACAAACGGAAGCTTTTGGGCAGCTTTCTTCTGAGCTCAACAAGAAAAAAAAAAAAGAAACCCACAAAAAACCCCAACCAAACAAAAAAAAACCCCAAAACAAACAAAAAACCCGCACAGCAGTTGCTGAAGTTCCTGCAAACCAGAATGTCTAACTGGTATCCAGCTTTGATTCAGTCTTAAACTGGACTTTCTATTTTTAAGGATTCATGTGTAAGGTACTAATTTTCTTGCTTTTTGCTTTTTTTACTAGATTTTTATTTTTAATTCATCTTTTAAATGGAACTAAGTGAATCCAGTTTTGATCAGTTGTGTCAATTTCTCATTTGTCTTTTCCCTGCCTTTCACCTTTGCTATGGTCTTGACTTTTCACCTTTAATAATTACTGCATGATGTATTAATTGTACTTGTAGTAGCATATGATTGCATTTGACACAATGGCACATTAATGTATATTTAGTTCAATGTGATAACTGGGCACAAAAAGGGCCTCCTTTTCCTATAGATCTACGAGAAGATAGAGAACCATAAGACTTCAGTCATGGAGTGAGAGGCAGGAAGCATGGAAATATCTTTATTAAATCCTTATTGACAGACATAATTAGAAAAGAAAGTCAAGACAGCTGTTCCTACTTCATCTCTAAAGTAAATACTAAGACCAACAATGTTTCTTTATAGCTCTAGTGAATATCAATACAAATTTAAAGTCCTTCTATTAATAGTACAGAAAAACTAGAGGAACTTTGTTTCCATTAACAAGCAATGCATCTAGACGAGATGGATCTGTAAAATACATGATGCCATGGACCTGTTATCCACACTGCACTTAAATACAGTGGAAATACTTCACAGGATCATGCTAGAACTAGGTTAAGGTCAGTGAACCAAGATGGTATATCTATCCCCAAAAATGTGTAGTTGGTGTTCTTGAGGGTTACTTATTAGCTGATAAATAGATAAAATTCAGACTTGAAAGCATATCACAACCAGGTAATCTTAGTTCTGAAACGTTAGACTTTTTAGATTCCCATATGTTTTCTTGCTTGTATAGACCTTCAAATTTAGTATTACTTGTTATTATATTTATATTTACACATCTAAGCTGATGCATCAGAGACTAAAGTCAGTTTATAATGTCAATTACTTAAAATTAATGAACTAGAATACTACCTAAAAGAAATACTAGTAAGTCCCTGTGTAATCACATTAAAAATAGCTAATTGCTGATTTCAGTTTAGTTGTGGTAGCTATATTGTTTGAGAGGCGATACTAATGGGGGAGTATAGAAATAAATGAACAAAATAACTACTTTATCTGGTATTTCTTAATATTTGGTGGATTTTAGCTGTTTGAGCAGCCAGCTATTGGATATAGTGTTTCTATTAAATGCCCTGAAAAAATATACAGTCTTTAGGTAATTTGCACTATTACTATTTAGGAGAAAGGGTAATGTTAGGAGGGGAAGATCAATTTTTGACAGAGCAGTGAAGGATCAGTTGTCATAATCACCAATGCCTCAGGGCTATCACAGAAATACATTGCCTCAGTTAAAGTGAAGCCAGATTTTTTTATAAAATTTTCATTTAAATTTCTTGTGCTTGCTAGACTTAAAAACAGGCAGAGTTTTTTTATAGACATATATGCATTTTGTATATACTTATTTGGATATTGAACACATGTTCTCTTTGTAGAAATGTGTTTCCTTGCAAGCCTGACTGGTATGACATACAACATGTGCCAAGCTGGTTTTATATGTAGGTAACGCTTACAACTGTGCTATAAAAGCTTGAAAACTGGGCCCTGTGTTTCACAGCAACAGACATGGGGAAGCAGAGGTTTGTAGGCCTTGCCAGAAAGTCCGTGAAACACACAAAATGCTCCATAAAACTGTGTGAGTAATATTTATATAGACCTAGAGTTCTAGTGCTTCAGGGAGACCTTTCATAAAATCCTGTATGCATCCGGCAGTAGTGACTCTGTAGTGCTGTAGATGTCAAAACAGCATTTAAATATCAAGAAATTAATCCTCAAGAATATTTTAAGGTATAACTATTAGGAATAATGTAGAAATATTAATGTCACTATCCACTGTACAGATGAAAACTTACCTGCATCATGAAAATTTAGATATAACAATCTAGAAAAACAAATCTGCTTTAGTAGCCCATGCAATTGCTGTGTTCTACTCGAGGTAAAATTATGAGGCATATTGCCAGTATTGGTCAGAAAATTATCTGTGTCTAGGAATTTTAAAAATATTTCTCAATTGTTGGATCACTGTGCTCTATTGGAGTAGTTAGGTAAAAATGAATTTGGGAGGAGCAGTGAAAGAATGAATGAATGGTATTGTAGTCCTTTCAGTTTTCCCGTGTGAAAATTGATGAGTTTATTCTGAACTATAAGTAATGTGGAGAATGACTCAAGTGTGACACAAGGTGTTGCCATAACTTGATGAAAAAGAAAAGTTGCTGCTTTTACTAGATTGCAATGGTTGTAGGGGAAGGGGATGGAGGGGGAGAAGGCACGTATTCCTTCAATATACACCTTAATCCTCTCCGAGAAGAAAATTCTAATTAATCTCCACTAAAATGGCTAGATATCATTTGAGTTAACTTACTTTATTAGCTCACACTCTTGAAATAACCAAAATGTGTTTTACTGAGGTAGGCACAATCCTTGCAGTATTGCTGAGAGAACTAAAACAGACTGAACCTGTATGATATATTTTACTTGCTGTACAATGAATATAATCACATCTTGTCAAATTAATGGAAAATGCTTTTCTGCAGTGTCCTAATAATCATGTTGTTTATTGTTTAATTAATATTTCCCGAGTAGGTATTGTTTATTTTTCATTTCTCCAGAAGATATTTTTTCCTTATGCTATGTTCGAAAATATACAAATCTTGTGTGGCCAAGGGCTATTGCTACCAGTTGCTGTGAAGTACTGACTGACAAACTTAAGAAGTAATGTCATGTCTTCTGAACCATATTGTTAAATGGTTCAGACCACATCAAAGTGATGCAGTACAGTATTTATAAATATGGAGTTCAGACACATACGTTTTATATAGTGTTTACCAGCCACCAGCAGCCTGTGCACAGGCACTGAAGTTTTAAGTTCTTGCCATTCCATAAAGTCATCACTCCTTTTGGTATACAATGTTTTTGCACTATATCTTATGTTTGACATATTTTAGGATAATGCTTGCATGTCTTCAGTGAAGAATTTGGCCAAGATGCTAAATTAGAACATAAAGGAAATAGAATGCACTATGTACATGTACAATTATTTGTCTAGAATTTGGAAGTTTTGTTTATAAAAACTTTGTATATTATTAAAAACAAATTCATATGGATGTAAATCTCAGTTTTCCTGATGGAGTTAAGACATGCATGTTAGCCTGTTACCCTAAACTATTTACACAAGGATCCTGTGAGACAGCATTAGATAGCTGTGATTAGAATAATGTGAAAGAATGTAGAAGAACACAGAGCTCAGTTCTACCTCCACCACAGAATTTTGGACCTAAAACCATCTAGGATTAAAATTTCACAATGGAGTTGGTTACTTAGAACTGAACACCCTGATTTTCACTGTAATGCCATTACATTTAGTGCTTGGTCTTACTTGACAGACACTTGTATAAGGGAGACTTTGGGTCCTTAGAAGTGGATCTAAAATTAGACAACACATTGAGTTGGTGCCTAGAACTATTAGTTAAGTGTTTCTTAGGATGATAGGAGGGTGTCTTAACCCATGAACTAAGGTATGCCCCCCAAAAAAGCTGGTTTACAATTGTGAGAACTAAACGAGAAGGAGAGGGGAACATTTTCTGAAGGCCTAATAGAAATGGTTTTACCTAAAATAAATAACCTCCGCATCCTGCCAGTAAGCTGAAGTGCTGTAAACATATCCTAAATGTCAGTAAGTTGAAGTGATGTAAACACATCCTAAATGCCATGTAAAACTGACTAGGATTATTGACCAGAAAGGCAGAAACGTACAAATGGCTGAGACTTAAGGGTATCATCGATTAGGAATGTAAAAAATGTCCATTAATATGTACCTACTGGATTGTAATTCTTAGCATTTTAAACAGTTTTCAGTAGCTCAGTTTTGCTTTTTTAAAAAAAGGAAGTATTATTTTTAGAACTTAGGCTTTAACACAGCTGTTGCTCTGAGATGTTTTTGAACTCCCCCAAGATTTTATACTTGCCATTTTAAATTAGAGTAGCTGTAATTTTGTAGGTATTTCACCTTAAAAGTCTGGACAGAAATAATATTTTGCAGTCCCCTATTGAATGAGAAAGGTCGTATTGGAAAGCTCAGGCTGAAAAGAATTTGCTGCTTTCAATTAATTGTGAATTGGTGGATTCAGATTACTTTAAGTAGCTATGTAATATGTTGCAAAGGTGGAGTGCTAATGAATACACAGATAGATACTGTGTGCTGAAGTAAACTGATATTCTTGAGCTTCTATTAAACTATTCCCTGAAAAGACCTAAGCTAACATCAGAAATTGTGGGAACTGGCTTCCATTCAGGATTTTGGTTTGGTCTATTCATATTTTGTGAAAAGGGGTGGATTGAGAGAAACTCTTTCATATGCAGTGTAATGGCTTACCCAGAAGGTATGAAAACATGAATAAAGATTTATTGAATTGAGATGACTGAGTGAAAATACACATGCTTTTGAGATTGATGGTAATAAGCGTCTTCTAGCCTTCAGCTGGCATTCAGATGCACTCAAAGAACTGACCTAGCTTCACACAAGCTAACACAGAACTAGAAGCACTTAAATAGAATATATGCTCTATTTTTGCTAGACCAATTAATCTTACATCATTAGACTGCATCCAGTCCCTGAATATATGCCCTCTGAGAATCAGATAATTATACTTTGAGTATTTCTAATATTTTTCTTCATGGCTGTTTTTAATGCAACATTCTTAAGACAGGATATGAAATTATTTCAATACTGAGAATAATTCACTTACAGTAAGGCCAATGGCATCCTGGCTTGTATCAGAAATAGTGTGGCCAGCAGGACCATGGGAGTAATTGTTCCCTGTACTGGGCACTGGTGAGGCCACACCTCAAGTACTGTTTCCTCTTCTGGGCCCCTCATTAAAATACTGATGGACCAGTTTCTTATGTTAATTAGCAATTTTCTTTGAGATGTGAACTGTTTATTGACTTATCAAAGTCAAAACTATTTGTGGGATGGAATACTTTCTGAGACACCTGACATTTTCTGAAGAGAAAAACTACCTTAAACTGAATACTTACCTGATTTTTAAAACTATCGGTATTGAGTGATCATGTAGAACATGAAACTAAAACCTGTATGAAACATTTCTATATTTTGGCTTGCATAAACCAATTCTTTTTAAATTATCTTTATAAAAGTTATTTTTCACATGAGGATATTAAATATGCCCCCAAAGGGAAAAATGTGTTACCCAGCTTAAACTGAGTTCCAGATTTTCTCATTTGGAACTGCTGTCTTCAGAATGAGGTCAAGAAGGCTTCTAGAGTTTGATCTGTCTTTGGTAGAACACAGCTGTGACCACATTCAGTGTGCAAACATAATCAAACAGTCCTTCCATAAAGATGATGTCCATGCAGCTGTGTATCCCTTTTTGGTTGTCCAGACACATTGATGGGTGTATCCCTGACAAAATAGAAGCAGGAAAACCCTAGGTCTGTTGTCAGATCTTTCTGAGATTGCTTTTTTTGAAGGACTGTGCTTTGTTGTAGTGGGTTAAACTTATGTGGCTGTCAGATGCCCACTAAGCTGCTCTCTCTCACTCCTTCTCAACAAGGTGGAAGAGAAAGTAAGCTTATGGGTTGAGATAACGATAGGGAGCTCACTTGCCAGTTAGTATCATGGACAGAACAGACTTGACAGGAAAAATTAATTTCTTGCCAATTAATAACAGAGTAAGATAGTAATAAATGAATAGAAAACTAAAAACATCTTCTCCTATGTTTCCAGGCTCAACTCCACTTCTGACTCTCTTGCCTCCTGAGGTAGAATGTAGGCTCTCCATGGGCTGCAAAGAAGTTTTTGCTCACTGCGCCTGGAGCATCTCTTCCCCAGCCTGTTTCACAGACCTCGGTGTGTGCAGGATTGTTTCTCTCACAGTTTCTCATTCCTATCTCACACCTGCTGCACAGCAATTTTTATCTTTTCTTAAATATGTTATCACAGAGGTGCCACCAGCATTGCTGAAGGGCTTCACTTTGGCCAGTGGTGTGTCATTTTGGAGCTGGTTGTAACTGGCTCTGTCTGACACGGGGGCAGCCTCTGGTGTGTGCATACAGAAACCAACCCTGAAGTCCCTTGGGTACTAAAACCTTACTACCTAAACCAAATACACTTACATTTTTACCTTTGTCTCTTATGCAATAAATTGCTCCACAAAGAAGATAATTGAAATGTTGGAAAGTAATTTTCTCACAATAACAATCCCTTTCTGAAAGGGATCTTTAACGATACTGTATTTCAGTTTTAATCACTTTTTCATGTGTAACTATGTGTAGAAATACAGTTGTTATTAGAGCCCACAGAATTTTTCAAAAAGGTGTCCCATAGGCGAACAGTTGTAGTACAGTAATATGTCTTTAAGCACAGTTTCTGTATGCGGAGCTTGTTAGGAACACCGTATCGGTTACATATGCAAGTCATAGAAGCTAATTCAAACAATTAAATAGCTTGCCCTAACTGCTAGGGTATTCATGGAGCTGGATGAGCAAGACATTTTTAGCCCACGGAAATAACTGCTTTTCAGGATTCAGGTTGTAACATTACATGGTGTGTAATAGTTCTGTGATTTGTAAAGATTTATAAATACCTAGTGTCTAATCCTGGCCTGTTGAAGTTGTACACAGAAAGCATAGTTATATACAGTATCTTCAGCATTTAGTACAGGCATCCAGACAGGTGAGCCAGGAGTTAGTTCTGTGTGCCACTGCATGATTAAAAATAGAAGTATTGCAGAAATAGTGATACCAATATCACTTCACTTTGAGTATCATATTCCTAAGATGTAGAGAATAGATGTGTGTGCATATTTTTTAGTCAACCTATTTAATGTGAAATAGTGTCAGGAACCCAAATGTGGAGTTGTTTTCGATAGAGGTCTGCCTGAAAAGCAGGAAAGGTTTCAAGATTTGGTTCAGACTGAACAGAATGCTGAAATGTAGTTTATACAGAGCACAATACGTGCCATCTGAGTAACTAAACTTGCTCTGTAATGCATGGACTGACACAAACTGCTGATGCCGTCATTATTATTCAAGAGTAGTATGAATTGGACTGGAAGAGAAGGTAATTCATATGTGACAATGAGCCTATGAAGGACTCTCCGCACCTGCTGCTCTAGCCACTCTTCAACCCTGCAGAACTTAGCTCCCTTCCTGGAAATTAAATGTTTACACTATTGAGAAAGCCCTGCATGCCTGATGCACTTCTCAAAAGGTGAGAACTTCCGGAGGCCTGTAGGTAGCCTGCCCAACTGGGGTGCTTGTCTTTGCTACTGTTTGAAAGAACTCGGTAGTCTTCAAAATGAATCAGCGTGCTTAAGTTATGAATTTATGTCTGAAGCACAGGGAAACTGCAGAGGATGGTAGGTACATCCATCTGTTCCAGAACCATAGGAGGCTTCAAGACAGTTTTAGCTTAATATGCTGCTTAGGATGTATATCAGAGGGTTAAGAATATCAAGTATCCCTTTCTCAAATAAGAGTATCTGTTGGAAGACTGGTGAATATTTGGAAGGAGTAACTTTGGAGATACGAATTTTGAATTATCTGCTGCTTTTCTTTAAGATCCAAGATCAAACCCAATTATTTTCCTCCTACTTAGAGTGAGAAATAATGAGAGGTTTTACTTGCTGATGACTACTCGTTGCAGCTGACTAGTAGTCTCTAAATTTTGAACATGAACAACTTCCAAATACTTTAGGAAGTGAGCCATGTTTTAATGCAAACAAAGCAATATAAATGAAGTTTCACATAATACTTGTATGAATTCCTTAAAATTATTTAATTCAACAGGTAATTTTACATATGTGTCAAAATAAAGAGGTGGGTATAATGCTAACCTGAGTCTGCTGTCTCAAGTAGACCTGTATTTACATGTGATGGATTTGTTTTGATGAGTCAGATTTCTCTGCAAGGGGAAATCTTTAGAATTGTTTTTGGAGAGAGACATTAAGGCATCGCATTTCACTTTCATTGTATCAACATGACTATATAGAACTTTGGCTCTAGTCATAACGGTGCTTAAGTTAGGAACTTTTTACTAATATTAGGCTCTTGTAGGAAAGCTGGACTTACCATGAGATTTACTGCTGAGAGCCACATGCTAGTAGTGTTGACTGTTTTGTAATCTGATATGCAGTACACCTGGCATGTCTGTTTTGTAGCTTTTTTTTACCTTAGCTCCAGAAATATTAATTAGCTGCACATTGCAGCAGCCATGTGCCTACTAGTTTGCAGATAACATCACTATATTGATTTAAGTGCAGTATCACATCCCAGTGTCAAGACACAGTACACCTCAATTTCTTCTATAATTAAGTCTTACATAAGCTTTAATGTTCAAAATGGAAGTGGCATCTCTACAGTTGTTTGTCTTCAGAACAGAAAGGAATAGAGCATATGTTGGTATGTTACTGTAAATCTTTACAGAATTTCAGCATCACAATGTGACCAAGAAAGCTGTGATTTATAAGTTACATAGTCTTCATAAAAGTATTCTTTCTGCTTTTTCTACTTTTCTGTTTCAGGGGCATGTGTACCCTCATGATTACATGCAAAAGATGAACCTAGTGGAATCAAATTCAGAATTCTGTGGTACTAACTAGAGGGAATAGGCTTTAAAGAAAGCTGGAATCAGTGATGTCATGAGGCTTATTTCTCCCAGATGTTCTCTCCAGAAGGGTTACTACATTGTGAGGATGACCCCTAAAGTGCACTACTTGGAAAATGCATCTCTTAAAGATGGAGTGACTTTTAGTGTCATTGGTAACTTAATTCTGGATTAGGATTATGTTGGCTCCTGGTAATGAAAATACAGCAGAATCTGTGAAAACAGATAGAGGCATTGGCAGCCACCTGTATGGCCTTTCCTCTCTCAGTTAATTTTCATGCAGTGATTTCAATATAAGGTAAATTCCTAGTGAAAATTGAGCAACTTGTTATTTTAACACAAGTTGGCAGGCAAATGGTTGAAAGTCAGTTCCCCAGTGCAGATGTTTCCTAATTAGTTGAAGTGTTCCCCTTTTTTATAGTGTGAACATGTTCCAGAAGGCAAAAGTCTGGGAGAGTTGGGAACATGGAACTGTTAAGAAAGGGAAGGAAGGAGTTTTATATTCTTGTATAACTTGCACTTTTTCAACAAATTTATCGTTTCTTGTGTATCTTATATAGCACAGAACAAACGAGGATCTACAGATATTCAAAAAATAGAATGTATCATCCAGAGTACATTATTTTAGGTATTAACTAGCTAATAATTAATGATAAAGAGGTGTCCTTCTCTTGAATCTTCAAATTTATCACCAACCTCAATTGCATGTCTTCTGTTGGCTTTCATTACTGTGTTCCCTCTTTGCTGTCTGTCCTCTGTGACCTTGGTTATCCTTGGATGAACTTAATGTTTATGACCCAGTCTTGCTTAACAAGGAGCATGTCTTTTATGTCTGTTGGTTTTCTTTGACCTAATCTTAGTATTGTCTGAAAGACTTTTCTGCTGTATTTTTGCACAATCCTCATAAAGCAGCCTCAATTGGTTCTGCTACTGCTAACTCATCTGCAGCTTTTCCTGCCAGCATCAATGTACCCTTAGGAGAAAAGCCTGTCCTGCCATTAATGTGACATACCTTTCCTGAAATGTATATTCTCTGCTTATTATCTGATTGCTTTGAACTGAAAATACTTAGAATTCTTTAGTCAAATGTAAACAGAGTCTCAGTCAAGATTAGGACAAAGGGCTAAATTCACATTGTCCTCAAAAAGGACAATATTATATTTTGTTAATACTTTATCTAAAAGTATAGTCAGGAGAGCAAGAGGAAGCAAAACTCTTCTTTCCCCCTCTCATGGACAGAGCAATGAACTGTACTGGAACTTGTTAAACAGAATAACAAGAAGCTCTAATAATGAAAAACTAGAAACCCCAAAAAGTCAGCTCCCAAGTTACCAGGTTCTCAGCTGTATGTGGTTAGGAGTCTAAATGTTCATCTGGAGCTTCTTAACCAGCAGATGGGAGGAATGTAAGCTGTCATGCTGGCTGGAGCTGCTAATAAGGACCTAGGCAGATTTCTACTGGGATCTCCCTTTGATCTGAGAAAGCTCATCAAAATATTATTGTCAAATATTGAGGCATCTACTTTTTTGAGTACAAAACTATGTTGGAAAACTTTGAGCCACTCAAGCTCTGTACAAGCTGTTTATAAACAGTTATTTGAGGAGATACTTGGGTGCCAGTGCGTTGTGTTTACAGACGGATACAGGTATTTCTGGGAGTTTGCATGTTGCTTTACATAGTACTTACTCTGAAAAGCTGTCCTACTTAATCCTGAGTTGGATAATTGTCAGACAACTGGTAGTTGTCCATCTTTATGAATTAGTTCACCTCTAGTGTAACAGTGGACGCAAAGCAGGTATTATTCTTGCATTCTCTTTAATGTACATCTCCTGTAATGACTCTTAACTTTTTGGAATTTGTCCAGAATTTAGTTTCATGTTGATAATCACGTCAAACTTTTACTGTAACTCCATTTGCTTCTTTGAAAAACATCATCTTCAGACTTGCTGCTGTAATTTTCACTACTTATTCAAATGAGCTTAATTTCAGTACAGCAGAATGCATCTGAAATTAGAACTCAGTTGTATATTGACAAAAGACTTATTTTTTTCCCTGTGTTGCTCTAAGAATCTTAGTCATAAGGTCTTGATGACTTTATAGGTGAAATGAAGTCTCACTATAAGAAGCTATTTATGCATTATCCCATGAGTTAATATGTTATCCTTTAATAGAAATTTAAAATATGATTACATTCTAGATGAGGAAAGCTACCTAACAGTTCAGAGTTCCTAGCATGTAAAAGACAGTCAAAACAGTCTAAACCATAGCAATTGCTAGAGCAGCTAGTCCACTTGATTATTTTTGTTTGTGTGTTTTTTTTAGTCTCCACCACCACCCCTCAAGTGATCGTTATATTTATAGGTGTAGGTAACCTGGGACTAAAAGGGACTAAAAATCTTACACTGATGGAACAGTTCAGGGCTTTTGGTAGAAACTTTAAAAATGCTTTTATTAAACCAGGGAATTTTTTGTATTATTAAAAACTAAATATTTGCAGTTAGAAAAGTTTTGACACATAGAAATAGTAGGAGCTTTCAGTAGTTGCAGTTTTTGGGAAAAATTACTTTAGTATAAAGTATGAAGCTGAAAAGACTATTTGCCAGCTCCAGTTAAATTGTTTGTTTCCTTCCTATGCACTGAACTTGGCAGCTGTTCTTATAATCAGTGGGTCAAAGTATGTTCTTGGCTATGTTGACCCAGCTGTGTACTGTTACAGCTTGTGTGGAAATTGGAAGGAAGAAAATAATCCTATCAAATAGCTTATGGAAACAGTTCATTTAAAGCAAGATGACTAAATTGCAAATGCATACATCTTTACAAGGTAGATCACAGCTATCAGTGTGGGTAGAAGGAACAGACTTTACAACAGGAAAACTCCTGCTGAGGGGCATAAATGTCTGCTATGACTACCACTGCTAATTGCCTGGATTTTTCTTCTGAGCAGTTAGCCTTTTGTGAAGCGTGTGGTAAGTGGTTTTATTTTCACTATACTCGGGGAATTGTTTTCCTTAATGAATGAAAAAAAAAATTTTTGCTCACTTAGGAGTAGTGATTTGGTTAATGACCATAAGTCCTAAATACAAATGTGTCAAGGAAGCAGTAACACCAGTCTAGGCCTGTTCACCAAGTGCTGATGTGTGAATGTGGTATAAAGAGCTTTTTAGAGTCTGGGAGAAAGAAAGGATCACTAAGGCTAATAAAAAAATTTGCCAGGTAGACAAGGAGTTTCATGCGGAATAGTGGCTGATTAACCAGATTAAGAGGTTGACACATTTGCCCTTTGTGCATTTGAATACTAAATCAAAAATACTAAATCAAAAGTGAGGACAGATGCATAAAACAGCTGTGACATGCTAGTAGGGTTTCTTCATGTTCTAGTTCGACAGTGTTGAAATATTTCTGTAGTACTGTTAAGTATCTTTACAGTGTTTTCATGTGTTAATTTTTATTTTCATATACTTAAATTCTGAAATTCATAGACCTGAATTAAAAACCCATGAAAGTGTGTCCTGAAAAGAATCTAAATCCTAATAACTTTGTTGTAGGAGTGGAAATAATGTACCATGAGTTCATTGGTTTGTATTTTCTACAGCTATAAGAAAACAATGGATCACATTAGTAGCTGGCCCCCAAAGATACTTAACACCAAAACAGAACTACAAAATATCACATAGTGTTATAGGCATTATTGTCTCTACCCAGAAGCACCCATATGTCCATGAATAGTGCCATGTTTCCTTTGCCTTTACCTTTCATTATCCTTATTGGATGGGATAAATACCAAAATCACTATTGTGTAGCTTAGTCTGTTGTAGAGTGAGATCCAAAATTTTTGTCAGAAAAGCACTCTGGAATCTTCAGTGTCTTAAGTTATTATTTCCAAAATTTGTTTGGGTTTTTTTTGGTTGGTTGGTTGGGGGGGTTTTGTTTGTTTGTTTTGCTGGGGGGAGTCTCTGGTCTGGAAGGTAAAAATAGGATATAATTATAGAAAGGCTAATGTTGGAAGGGGTATCTGGAGATCTGATCCAACTTTTCTGCTCTCAAAGCACATACAGCTAGCACAACTTGCCCAGGACTATGTTAATATGGGTTTCAAATATCTCCAAGCCTAGAGATTCCAAGATATTTCTAGGAAGCCTGTGCCAGTTTCTGGTCATTTTTAGAATGAAGTGTGCAATTTTCATCTTATATTTAAATTGAATTTTCTGTGTTTCAGTTTGAGCCATTTGTCTCTTGCCCTATCCCTTGATACCCCAGAGAAGAGTACCAGTGTTTAATTTTACCCCATTAGGGACATATGCACGTAAGATCCCCAACATGAAACTTATCTCTAGGCTGATCAGTCCCAGCTCACTCTCATGAAAAATGCTTCAGTTCCTTAATTATTTTCCTGGCTCTTTGCAGGACTTGCTCTAGTAAATTCCTAACTTTTATAAAACTGAGGAGCCCAGAACTAGACCCAGTACTCCAGATGTAGTCTGACCAGTGCTGAAGGGAAAGATCTCCCTTAGCCTATTGACTGTGCTCTTTCTCATGCAGTCAAGAATGCTGTTGGCCTTATTTGCAGAGGTGACTTGCTGGTTTCAGTTCAGCATGTTCTCCACCAGTATCACAAGGTGGTTCTCTGCAGAGCTGCTTTCCAGCTGGTCAGTCCCCAGTGTGTACTACTGCATGAAGATAGTCCTCCCCAGGTTGGGGGAGCATAAGGAACCTTATGCTTCTTGGCCTTAGGCTTCTCTAGCCTGTTGAGGTCTCTCTGAATGGCAGCAAAACCAATTAGTAATATTGGCCACTTTCCCAGATTTGTATTGCCAGCAAAGAAGCTGAAGGTGCAATCCGTTGCATTTTCCAGACCTTTAGTGAAGCCTGACCATAGGGTGCACCCCTGGTGACCTGCTGTGATCATGATGCTGATCATAATTCTTTGTGCCTGGGAGTTCAGCAAGTTTTTTACTCCATATCATTGACCACTTGCCTAATCTGCATTTTGTCAGTGTGAGGATTTTAGAGGAGACTGAAAGATTTTGTCATGTCAAGGGAGCAACTGCTGTTCTTCCCTCATTCACTGAACAGGTCATTTCATTGTAGATTGCTATCAGTTTGCCAAGCATGATTTTTCCTTTCATAAATCAATGATGAATATCATTGTAATCAAATTATCCTTAGTATGTCTGGAAAGTAAAGAAGCTAAGATACTTTGAATAAACCCTTCTAGGACTCTGATACCTGTGATTTTTTTTTAAAAGATGTTGTCAACCTTATTGGTGTCTGAACTACGCTAGTCTGGGTTGTGTACCTAGTGTGAAGTAATTCTGTGTGAATACATTTAGGCTTCAGAAAATCCAGGGAGGAAAATATGTTGATGCTGCTCTTCATATTGGATTGATGCCTGCTGTATTTTACAGGTATATGCAGTGGAATCTACCTTTTCTCTAGAATGATGAGCAATATTTAAATTCCTGTCAAGGACAGATGGAGTTCTTTTTATGGTGGACATGTTAATCTCATGAAGGAATTGTATTTTGGTGTCTAGCAGTCAAAATTCAAGTCTCCTATGTTTTTTCCTTTTTGTAAACTAGAGGGTTTTTTAGGTTAGATTTAATTCAGTAACTAAACCAGCCAGTTACTTTTGCTACATACAATGAAATATAGTTTTGCTCTGACTGACTCGGGTTTGTCACAGACATGCTAATCCTGCAAAGGGATTATCTGCGATATAGGCTTTTCACTCTTGCTGTAGAAAATACAGGAAGGCAGAAAGTACTTATCTTTTTCCTTTCAGTGAGATACCTTATCTTCCAGTGCAATTTGTAATGATGTAAGTGGTTTTGTAATAACATTGTGTTAGCTATGTCATTCTTCAAGGCAAGTTAGGAAGCAATGTTAGGAAGGCTTTTATTTAAACAGATATATTTTTGCTTAACAGTATGGGTAGGAACATAAGAAATGGCTGGCAAATGACGCTTAAGAGCTGAAAGGTAAAATTACAATCCAGGAATTTGCAAAATATATTTACTTTAAAACATTTAAAAATCAGTGGCATTCACGTATTAGCAAAGATAAATTAGACAAATTTACTGGGTAAATACTTTGCTTTTGTTCCACAATCGGATTTCTGACTTTTTTTTTTTGGTAGTTCGTTCATTGCTGCATTGAAGGATGTAAAAAATGCTGGTGAAAAAAAGTCCACTAATACTTCTCTTGCATGGAAAACTTAACAGGGCATGCAAATAACCAGAAAGCCTGAACTTTCATCTGGTTATTATTGAGTAATTTGGGAATGTTGTAAGAGCCACCTGAAGGTTATAATAGATAATGAAGTACATGTTGAATTAAACTGGCAGATAAGGACCTATGTCCAGTGTTCAAAATGTTTGGGAGTGCATCCTGTGACATAGTTCAGTGGGGTTTTGTGTAAGAGTCTCTTAGAGTACTTGGCTTAAACGTTGTCACCCTTCAAGCAAAACTTTGATGGTGAACTTTCACTGCGCCTGCAGACAAAAAAAATTTGGGGTACTAAAGACTTCTGTTATACTTTAGTTAGTTGCTTGTCCTGAAGATTTTATGCATGATGTGGAAGACTGCACTATTTCAGGCTCAAAAACATCAGCCTCTTATAAACTCACTGTCCATGTTGAGTTATGTTTGTTTGCATATATGTTGAAGCCTGGTACTTGAAAGCTGGAAAGCTGTAGCATTTGTATTGAAGATAAGCCCTTTGCAGTCTGGGAAATCTACCTATCCTTAATCAAATTTGAAAACTTGGGGGAAACTCCCAGCAGTAATTTCATTTAGGGTTTTAAATTTTTAGTTCCTTCCATTTTTGTCTATTGCACATTGACTTTTTCAATGGAAATAAATGAACTTTCCAGCTGTTGCATACAAGGAAAAGTCTAATGGTGTATATCTAGGCACTGCTCATATTATAAACATTGAGCTCCTTCTGACCTGGTAAAAAGTCTTTTAAAAGGATATTTTACAGAGAGAAATTTTGGATGCTGTTGCTGTCTTGATCCAAAATAGCTCCCACATTTTGAAATTCAGAGCATATTGCAAAATACCTTCACTGAGTTTTGTGATTTAATGCTTCAAGGGATGGAACAGTGCTAGTTGGGTTAATATTTATGTTGAAGTATAATTGCTTAATATAAAAAAGACAGAAGGAGATTATGGGCATTAAAAACTGGAAAATGTACTGGAATGTAGCATGTAGATTAAAGTATTCTTATATGAATTCTTCAGAAGTTGTTGCATTAAGTATGACTCTTGTTCTTTTTATCGTGGCTTATGCCTGAATACCCTGAATTTCAATTCATTGCTTTTAAGCTAGTTGCATTAAAAGCTTTGCCTTCATAGTTTGTCTCAATTTTCTTTCTAAAGAACTAATTCTGTGTATTTACTAAACTTTGCAAAGTTACACTTTGTTCTTTATCATAAGTCAAACATCTCTGCTTCTGGCACTGTGTAGCTCTTTTATTCCAGCCTGAATAGTCTGTGCACTTTCTCCTCCCATTTATTTAAATGGGAGAGCTTTCTTTTCATCAGTGGTTTCTACACTACTGTAATATTACCTTTGGCTTTTTTAATTAACTTCAGAAGGCTGAATTTTTATCCACCAGTTCTTTGGTTATCGCTTTAATTTTTCCTTATTTGTTCTAAAATCTCTGGCAAAGCAGAATGAGAGCTGCAGAACTGGTATTTGAGTAAAATATTTGCTAACTGTTCTTTTTCCTGGTGCTGATTCGATTTTTATAAATTGTACAGTTCACATCAACAGCTTTTTAAAGCAAGTATAGGTGGTCAGCTTGGAAACTTCAGTTGCTGATGACTTCTATAGTGGTTAAGGCTTTCTAAACTTCCTTTCATGTAAAATTTTATCTGTAGCTTCTGCAAATCCAAGTTACTATCCAAGAAAAGCCAGTAACGCTTGCAGTGCATATACAGGTGTAATAGCCTCCAACTATAGCATGCCTATGCCATCTGTGTTTCTATAGTTGAACAAAATGATGAGAGTTCACATAGCAGAATAGCAGAATGATTTGTAACACCAAAACTACAGTCTAGTTTCTGAAAAACTAAGGAGGTGGACTTTGATCTGCAGCTATTTTAACTGTGTGAACACATGGGCTGAGATATTCTTATCTAATCAAACTTGAAGTGTTTTTTCCAAGGATAGTCAGAAACTATTTCATGTAGTTCTTAAACTGGAATGGACAGATCCTACAAAAGATACAGTACAAAGTGGAGTGGGAAAAATCTTTTGTCTCAGATATGTGGCTGTTAGCACCCAAGACCAGAGGTCAAATGCTGAACTGAGAATTACTGTTTCTTGATAAGGGCTGATACTTTTTGGTGGTTCAGCTCTTGAAGAATCCTGGAAAACAAAAATGGGGACCAGAGCAATGCTGAAAAATTGATTTGGATGTACTCTGCCAAGTATAGTGAATATACTAGCAAAGGTAACAGCAGAAGGCTTGCACTCATAAATCCAGTTCTTATTGTTAAAAAGACCTTTAAAAACAAAATAATATAAAAATATGAAGATAAAAGTTGGGAAATTGCTGATCTGTTTATCCTACCTACAATTATAAAATAGCAACTTTTGTAGCTTCTCCATGAGCACCAAGAGGGCAGAGTTTTGTTAACATGGCATTGAACTTCTTCCTTTTGACAGATTTAACTGAGCCAATATGGTCTATTAGACTGATTCTCAGTAGTCTATTTTAATATAGACTGAAGTTTTGTGATGGAAAAACAAAGACCCTGGCCTTGAGAAAGAAATCTGCATATATGCAGTATTTGTCCAGCTCAGATACCTCTACTTATGGTACTGAGGAGAAATCAACCAGATTTCTGGATGAATTGTAGATCAGGTTCTCCAGAATAAACTAACATCACTCTATTCAGACTATCTTTTTTATGGATTCCACCGGACACTGGAGAGAGTCTGTTTTTATTTGGGATAGTATGAAATTTATATTAGAACTGAAATGTGTATAGAGTTGTTCAAACTAGAGATTTTTGTGGTAGAGGAGCTTAGAAACTGTTTAATGAGACCAGCTTCAAACCTTAGAAAAAAATTTTACTAAATTCAAGCATTAACAAAAGGGTTCATTTTTGCCTGTAATGATAAGGCAATCACTGTGTGCACCAAACTGGTCTTTAATCACCTCTCACACTAGTATACGATATCTGAGAATTGATGAGCTATGTAGTTAGAACTGGTGGCAATTGTCCTTGATAATCTTAATCAGGGAGGTCAAGCTGATTAGGCTTTAACTCTGAGGGAATTCAGAACTAAAGTGAATTTCTTTTTCTCCTCTTCATTCTTAGTTTGATACTTCTTGCCACTCTACCAAAAAGGAGGATTTTTGCTGCTTCAATACTCTGTGTTTATGGTTTTTTCAGTTGTTGATTTGCTGGAGGGTGGGAAGGTTCTGCAGGGGGATCTGGACAGGCTGGATTGATGGGCCGAGGTCAACAGTATGAGGTCAAATAAGGCCAAGTGGCAGGTCCAGCACTTGGGTCACAACAAACCCATGCAGCACTACAGAGGCGGGCAGAGTGGTGGGAAAGTGGCTCAGTAGAAAAGGATCTGAGAGTGCTGGTTGACAGTAGCTGAACATGAGCCAGCAGTGTACCCAGGTGGCTAAGAAGGCCAGTGGCATCTTGGTCTGTATCAGAAATAGTGTGGCCAGCAGGACCAGGGCAGTGATTTTCCCTCTGTATTCAGCACTGGTGAGGCTGCAGTGTAAGTACTGTGTCCATTCTGGGCCACTCACTATGGGAAAGACATTGAGATGCTGCAGTGAGTCCAGAGCAGGCTGCATCCTAAGTTACAGATGTACTGTTTGCTATACTTTCTGTACTATTAACAATAACTTACCTGAAAACCAAATATTAAACATATCCTGATTACATGTGTTTACTGACATCACAGCCCTCTGCTTTTAGCTATACACAGAGGAACAGAAAACCTTCTGTATATTAATGTAAGAATTCAATTAATTTGAATCTCGTCCTCATAGCATTCAAGATGAGATCACTTCTACAAGAAAATCTGTATCCTTTCATAAAATGAAGGTGAATTCAATCATACTTTCCTGTAGTCAAATCACAAGCTCAGATGAACAGGAAAAACTGTACAAACCATAGAGTTTAAAAAAAAAAAAATATTCACTTGTCAGGTTGACTAGAAAGTGGACCAAAGCTTTTGATGAGTAATTGAAGAGTAATGACCAGAACTTGGACTCCCTGGATAATGTTGTGATTAAAAGCTTTATCTCCTTTTATGTTCTGACAGGAGCAGGTGTATTTATTTCTCTGTATTGCCAAGACCATGGGTATGCTGTGCCCAGTTGTGCTACATTTTCTGAAGGAATTGAAATGTGACGATGTTATTAAGATGATTTAGAAACAAAGATTTCCTTTAAGAGGATTTTTAAGTTCACTGCAATACTGGGAAATAAGATAAAGCTGTGTCTTCTTCAGAGCCTGTATGTAATGCACTAAATGATGTGCACACAGAGATTTCTTTGACTTAACAATACTGTCACTTCAGAAATTCCTCCACTGTTACAGCCATTTTTAAAATGTATTATAACTTTTCTAGTTCAGTGCCTGTTAGTTCAAGAATACTGAATACATAAGACATCTTGAGAAGGATGTAAATAAGGTGTTTTCTTAAAGCCATGATTTGTCTAATCAAGCACTGTTTTTTCTGCACTGTCACAAAGATTACTTGCCAAACCCCTTGGTCATAGATTTTTCCCAGCAATTAAACACAGCAATTCTTAATGTCTAGAATAAACTGGATTTTTATTAAGGCAAGTTCTGTCTGCTCTATACAAATCAATATGATTATCTACACACAGAGAAATAGCCTTTCTAGGTCAGTTTTTTACTCAACAAAGCCAATAACAGAAGCATTTGCTGTGTCCTTGTTCTATCCAGACCTGTGGAAAAGCAGCTTTTCTTTAGCTTGTAATGTGACTGGGCAGACAGGAAGACTTGAAACAATTCTCCTTCTAAGCATGTACAGAAGTCAATTCTACAGCATGTACTAAAATAGGTACTTATTAGCCAAAGAATTATGTATAGTTTTCTTCAATGAGGGAGAGCTACCCAAGGGAGAGTGCTGAGGGCAGGACCATTCTTGCTTCCTGTACTTCTGAGCAAGGAACAATTCAAAGTTTGTAGCTCAGGTTTTTCTGGTAGCGGTCATTTAACTAATTTCAGTTTAATAATAGAATTTTTCCTTCTTGTATAGCAGCATGATAAATGGAAAATGGAAATATACCACATATCAGTTACATTCCTGCTGCTAATGAGATAAAATCCATTTTTCAGGATTTACCAGAAGTGGGATTTTCAGCACTGGTCATCTGAATGAATATAGTTATAGACTGAAAAATTCAATAGTACTATGTATGTTCCTTCCAGAAAAGGTCTGCTTCTAGTTCATAAAGCCTAAGTGCTTTAGCAAGCATATAATATGCCTTAAAAATGTAGTTATCAAATGTTGTTTCTGTTTGAGTGTGGCTGAAACAGTTCTCAAGTGAGGCAGCTACTGCCATTGTTTACTCATATTCCTGCACAGATTGTATATAGGCCATTGCACACACTTACACAGGGGTACAGGAGAATACTGACTGTACTTACCCTACTCTTGATATCCTGTGAGTAGGCAGGTGCTTGCTCAAACTCAGATAGTACTTCCCCTGAGGTACATCTTTATGGTTATTTGTCTGAAGTAGCAGCTTTATTTCCACAGTTCAGAGAATTCAGAGAATCTTTTATTTTTACTGTTCATGCTGATTAGTGTAGCTAATTGTAATTCCTGCTAATGACTTGAATTTACTTTTCACCAAAAAAATAAATTCCTGTCCTCGGTTCATTAAGCAGCTATGGCAATGTTTTCAGTTATGAACTCAAAAGCCCCGAAGTTTCTGTAGTAATACTTATAGTCAAATAGCATTTTTGTAGTAAGCAATTTTTTTCCTTTCCGTTCTTTGTGATGAAGCTTAAAATGAGACTAGAAAATCCAACAAAAGCCTAAGAAACAAAGTTGCTTTGTAAAACTGGGTTCTGAGCACTGCAGCTAGAGTTATTGGTGGGATAATTAATTCCAAGGTTATATTTCCTTTTGTTGTATTTTATTTTAATTAAAAGGAATTGGATATCAAAAGACACCAGATAATACCAAAACCTTTGAACTGCTTTAAGGCTTGCTAATTCTATGTGGAGAATTGACAACAGTTGTTTAGTCTTAAGTGAATCTGCTAGTCCCTCTGATACATAGATCACAGACAGCATACTTACAATCCAGTACAACTGAGTTTATGTGCAATTTTACATCATTAAGTTGTTGAGTGAAATCATCTACTTATCCAGTGTTGTGTATTTCAGCTCAAAATAGCATTTTTCACAAACTTGTCATGAATCCTGAATTGTACTCTTAAGGAATGACAGACGTAGTACAAGCTGAAGAATGTCTTGTAGCATCCATGAGTTAAGCAGGTTAATCACTAGCCTAACCAAGTAAAACTCAATGAGGCTGAATCTGAGCACTTAGGTTCAGACTGTGCTAGTATCAGGGCACTCTTTTAACAGCTGGAAGCATGCTGGTTTACAATATGCAATCTAAACATATTTTCTCTCCTGACTGAGGACCAGTGGCAACTGGTAGCAAAAAAGAATATCAGAATTTATCTCCAGGTTTAGGGATGATTAAGGTGGTGCTGTGTCAATGGTTGGACTAGATGATTTTGAAGATCTCTTCCAACCCTGATTCTGAGTGATATCTGTCATGCCAGATTACCCTGTTTTAAGGTGCCTTATTTGGACTACATGTTTTATAAGCTGTGTGAACAGCAAACTGATTCTAGAACATTAGGATCCTTTTGAAATTTCCTAATATTTGCTTGATCTAGGAGGTGAGAGTGAAAGCAAGAAAACAAAAATCTGAGGTTCGGAAAAAAAAAAATCTTTTTGCCTTTCACTCGTATTCTAAAGTTCTGCGGAGCCTCAATAGAGTGAAAACAAACTATTCTAGGAAAAAAAATCAAAAACTTACTGTAGGTGGTTTCTAGAATTCAGATGTTTTTTGTTTTTCTCTTTGCTTTTTCTTTCCTAAATTGGATTAAGGTAAGCAGACCAAATCATCTATTATGACAGTACAGAAAGCATGTAAATGGTGAAGGTGCTCCAAGTGCCTTAGTCTCACACTCAGGAGTCACTTATCGTGGGGACTCTATTACTGTGAATTCCTGGAGAGTAGTAATAGACATTTTATCAGTCTCTAGTAGCATTTAAGCCTACCGTATGAGCATGAATAAGCGAATACTTTCAGGTTTTAAGTACTTATTAATGGTTGCACTCAGAAGTTATAAGACCTCATGAACTGTTTATCTCTGAATTGGAACACATTCCTATAATGAAGAATCCCTCTACTGAGTAAATTCCTGTATTTTCTGTAATTATACTTGGTATCAATTAGCCTGAAAGGTGATCGGAACTGTGGTTACTCAAATGCATTGAGCATCTCTTCCTGTATCTGCACCTAAAACTGGCTCAGTACCACTTTATCTTGTCTTCTCTGGTGAAATTGATCAACAACTTTCTGATATTGCTGTTGAATTTGTGACCTGTGCATTGTCACAATTCATAAACTGCTTTTTATTAATTGAAGTGAAGGTTCCAGAAAAGATTGAGCTAAAAATTGCTCTCCAAACATATAACATAAATATCACTTTGTTATTCTAAACTACTTGGAATGCCTTCCTCCTGAGGAAGGAGGTGGGATGGTTGTATTGTGTCTTGAAGTATCCTAGTATCTCATGTAAAATTTATTAATTTATATTTTTTAAACTAGAAGGAGGAAATATGCTTGCTTGAATATCAAGCTTCACCCTGTGTATGTAATCACAAATTTTTAAGTTATTGTTTTAGTACTTCAGATTCAGAATTATTTTTAAAAAGGGTAAAGGCAGTGCTTCAGCTTCAGGTGATCATTTAAAGTGGTTTATTTGGAGTTTTTTGGTGTGGGTTGTGGTCCCTTTTTCCTTAGGCACATCCTATTTGCAATGCTTGGAACTTTTTTTTAAAAAAAAAGGCTTTTAAGGTGCTTGTGCAGATTAATCAAAAAGTGTTTGAAACTTGACTTGTGATACAAAAACGTTAGCAGCACAGCTGGTTAATACTAGAGCTCCTAGTTTAGTAGGAGGAGAGAATCATCATCTGAAATATTCCCTGAATCTGACCTATAGTCAATCTTGCCATCATTTCAGTCTGTGAAAGAGGCCTATCTTTAGTTTTCTTTCTAATGTAAATAAAAATAGAAGGGTAAAATTTATTAGCTTTACAGATTAATTTTTGCTACTTAGTACTGTATTCACTACTATACAAAAGGAAGATCTTCCTGTGGAATATTAAAGGCAGTCTTACATTTCCTAGATTATTTCTGTGCAATATATGCTTGCTTTGTCAATTAAGATAAACAACTGTAGATCACAAACATTTGCAATACATGTAGTAAACTTAGGTTTTGTCTTTGTTTATTACCAGTTTGGTTAAACTGCTGTCTGCTGCTTTAAATATAAGGGCACTTCTTCTCCTGCCACATCTCAAAACAATTACTTGTCTTGGAATGCTTAACAAAAAATAATGAGGCAGTGGTACTCATGTTTTAGAAATTCAGGACTGCTTCTTGAGTGTTTAGTAGATCCTGTTTGTTTGGGTTCTTCTGCATAGAAGAAAGGTGTTGAACTTTATTACTGACTAACTGGACTTGCTTGCTTGCTTGTTTCTTAAAGGAAATAATGAATTTTTTTACTGTCAACACAGTCACTCTGCTTTCTGTCAGGCCTTGTCTGCCCTCTTGCTAGCCCTTATGATATGGCAGTCCACCAGGGCTATTGCTGTTGGGGGAATACCAGTTATTCAGAGCTCTCCAGGGCACTGGACAATCCATACAACTTGATCAGTACAGTACAAGCCGAAGTAAATTCTGTGGGGTTTCTGTCAATGCTCCCATAGCCCACCCTGAAGAATTACAGGATTGTAACGTAATAGTGAATGGCGTAACATCATACTGGCTTCCTGTCCCTAATGGGGCTCCATCTTAGGCCCTGATATCTTCAATGTTTTCAGTAACAACTTGGATGCAGGACTGGAAGAGATACTAAGCAAATTTGCAGATGACACAAAACTGGGAGGAGCTGTTGATTTCCTCGAAGGTAGAGAGGCCCTGTAGAGACACCTGGACAAATCAGAGGACTGGGCAATCACCAACCATATGAAGTTCAACAAGGGAAGTGCTGGATTCTGCACCTGGGATGGGGCAGCCCCCGATGTTCGTACAGACTGGGGAATAAGATGCTGGAAAGCAGTGCCATGGAAAGGGACTTGGAGGTCCTGGTCAATGGCAAGTTGAATATGAGTCAGCAGTGCCCTGGCAGCCAGGAGGGCCAACCATGTCCTGGGGGACATCAGGCAAAGCATCACCAGACGGTCAAAGGAGAGGATTGTTCTGCTCTGCTCTGCACTGGGGGGCCCCACGTTGAATATTGTGTGCAGTTTTGAGCACCACAATATAAGAAAGATATTGAACTATTAGAGAACATCCAAAGGAGGGCAACAAAGATGGTGAAGGGCTTTGAGGGGAAGCTGTATGAGGAGCGGCAGAGGTCACTTGGTCTGTTCATCCTGGAGAAGAGGAGACTGAGGGGAGAACTCATTGCAGTTACAACTTCCTCATGAGGGGAAGAGGAGAGGCAGGCACTGATCTCTTCTCTGTGGTGACCAGTGACAGGACCTGAGGGAATGGGCTGAAGTTGTGTCAGTGAAGGTTTAGGTTGGATATTAGAAAAAGATTCTTCACCCAGAGGGTGACTGGGCACTGGAACAGGTTCCACTGGAAAGTGGTCATGGCAGCAGGCCTGACAGAATTCAAAAAGCATTTGGACAATAATCTCAGGCACCTGGTGTGACTCTTGGGGATGGTTCTGTGCCAAGGCCAGGAGCTGGACTTGATGATCCTTGTGGATCCCTTCCAGCTTGGCATATTCTATGAACTGGTGTTTAAAAGTACTTACGGAGATTGTCTAGTCCAACATACTCTGTTCAAATCTGGATGAGCTGCAGCATGTTGCTCAGAACCATGTCCAGGCAGATTTTGAGCATCTCCAAGGCTGAAGATTCCACAGTCTCACTGGGCAACCTCCTCCAGTGTTCAACCACTGTAAAAACGGAAATTTTAAAACGGAATTTCTTATGGTTCAATTTGTACTTTTTGTTTTATTGTTCTTTCATTGGATACCACTAAGAAAAGGGGAAGGGACACTGTAACCATAGACTCAGCAAGGTTAGACTTGTTATTTTTTGAAACCGTGCCTGTTATATTTATGTGCAAGATCGCAATGCCAATACCCAGGCACCTATGGGTACAATATATAAAGAGACTCCTATGCAAGCTTTGGCTAGGTCCTGTGGCCTGCAACTTTCAGTCTGGTAGAGGACATTTGCACCCAAATAAACAAAGTGTAAACGGTTGTGTTGCCTTAAGATAGACCACAGAGAAAAAGACACCAGGCCAATTTAGTATAGGCAATAAGAGAGCAGGTGCTTTAATGAGTCTGTAGGCCTAGAGGAATACATACCACACACCGTCAGACAGTGGTTCCATGATTCTATAATGAGGTCCATCCAATCCCAGGTTTGTCCACCCCCTGGTTCTGCCCCTTGACACACTCCTTTGGGGATTGAGTCTGGGGCAGTTTGGGACCCCCTCTTTCTCATCTTCATCTTCTTCGCAGCACATACAATCCTTGGAGTTCCTCCAAAGTTCCGGGCTTCAAGGCTGCTGTGCCAGTGTGTTATCTTCTGGTTCAGGCCTTAATATGTTTTTCCCACAATTCTACCTTGAAAGGAGGCTAAAGACCCTAATGGAATTTTAGAGGGATTGATATGAAATGAGGTAGCAGGCTTGGGTATGTGTAAACATTAGGCTACAGAGTGTGGGAAAGTACAGCTACATTAAAATCTACATTCACTACACAATTACTTCTAAAATCTACAAAAATTAAAAAGACGAAAAGCTGTGAGGCATCAGTTGAAATTAACATTTCTTCCTAACCTGAAAATTTTCACTTTAATGAGTACACTGAAACCAACAGCTACAGGTAACTGATTTACATCTGTGTGCAATATGTGTTCCTTTTATCATGTGGCTAACATCTAAGTGGCTTCAACATATTAAGAACCAACACTAGAACAAAAGTCTAAGTACAATACAAAAATGCAATTAGGAAAGTACCTCCTAAAATTGGAAAAAACCTGCATTTAGTAAACTGATCTCAAACAGCGTCAGCAAGAATCATAAATATATTTCATTATGGCAGAGCCAGTAGGAAGTTGCAATGTGTTTTTTTTCTAAAGACTTTGAAGACAGAGACTGGAAGTTTAATTCTATAATTTTTGAAATTACATACTGTATAAAAACAACAGCCAAAATCTAAAAGCAGACAGAAAACTTGTATTACTGCGGGAAACCTCAGAGGTGAACCTAGCAGACTGTAAAATGAGTGTGCTGGTGTATTCATGTAATTTGTCCCTAAAATCTAACTTGCTGTTTTGGTGCAAGTGAACGTTATATATCACACCCAATAACTACATAAAGAGAATTAGGATTTAATATGCCAAAACAACAATGTATTTTCACTTTTTGAAAAATGCAGTCCTCTGAATCTTCTGTTATTCAAACAACCGTTGCTCAATTTCTCACTGTATCACTGAAGCAATTGCACATAAAAATACATCCAGGTTTTCAGACGTGGGTGGTGTTTTCAGGACTGGGAGTTGAGACATGGAGTTGCTGCCATGCCAGTGACTACCTGCTGTAAAATCTGACATGCATTTGGCTTCATTCTTGGAACTGTTTCTGTTAAAGCTGTGCTTCCAAAAGCGGTAAGAATGAGCTGTTCAGCCAGGAATGCTGATTTGCCCAGCATAGTGATATACTCGCAAGAAAAGCCGCTTTTGTGTTTAAGGGATACAGATTAGCACAGATAAGAATTTATAGTAAGCCATCTAATACCAGTTGTCAGTTATTTACTTAAATATTTAACACATAAAAATGCACTACACTTTGCATAGTCAAAATAAAAGTGAAAAGTGAAAAGAATCTGCTGTACCAAAAGGCCAGACATGATTATGGACCTTCGGGATCTACCCATTAAAATTTCAGTCTTACAGAGTTGCTGGATCTTTCTCTATACATGCTGACTTCCCTCCATTGATTTTAATTTTGCTAGGTATAAAGGATATTTGTCTTAACTCAAATATCCAAATAGCCTGGTGACACAAGGGAAAATAGGCACTGCCCGTGTTCACATGAGTGATTGCTTGAGCATAACTAAACAGATTTCAGTGCACTTAGTATTCGTATTTCAGTGTTCTGAAATGTGTATATTCTTTTAAAATTATGTTTTGAATGGTATATGTCATTGCGTGGTAGTGACTATTGAAAGCCTCTTCAGGATTGCTTCATTTCCATGTGCATTGCTTAGCACTGAAAAAGCTTGCTGAGGGCTGAAGCTTGTTTGTAAATGTTTGTAAATGAAATTAACTTAGAAATAGCAGCTATAGTTGACTAGAAAATGCTTCATAATAAAGTTCTTAAAATATTAGTGTGATTGTAGGGGAACCACAAAGATCCAGCCTAATTGAGGAAACTGTTAATCACCTGCCATGTCAGTATTCTGGTTTGCTATTCTAAGCCATAGACAAAGGAGTCTTGGCCATGATTTAGCATGATCACTGGCTAGAGCTACCTATCATAAATTATTACTTCAGTAACCCAATTACACGAGTGGAGATAAGAATCCATGGTCAGGGCAGTTTTCAGCTGAGGAAAGGCTTTTTCAATTTTTATGGCTTTTGCCAATAAAATTTATGAATGAAAAATCATAAGTAAACATCTTTCTGATGGATTGGACCTCTGTATCTGTAATCATAATACTGGAAATCCTGTTGCTTCAAGTCTGTAGAAGATGGAGATTTCTTTTCATAGAAGGGGAAATTTTATTGCTTTATTTCTTTACACCAGCAAGACAGAACTCCAAAGGAAAGTTCCTGGTAAATAGGACTAAGCATAGCTGCATGCTTGAGGGATTTTCTACTGATGTTTTGCATGAGGTTTTTTTTAACTTTCAGAATAAGACACTTTAACTCAGAGTCAAGACTAGCTAGGTTGAAATAATCAGTAAGGGAGTGACTTACCTTTATGTTGAAAGTTGTTCAAAGATGAGCTTTTTTTGCTAGTCTTTCCCATACATACCCTGTTCCCTGAAGAAGAGAAAGGAACAGTGCATACAAGGGAAATGCTATTTATTAATGTTGCTTGGTAACCCATTTGATGTGCTTGAAATCGCAGTTGTAAAAGCTTTGTGGCATCTTAGCTTTCTGACCCATAACAGCTACTGTACTACCTGAAAAAAAAAATATAGTTCAAATTCTTAGTAATTTCATACAGTTAGAAGTATTGGTCTTCTGTTAAGGCTTGGGTCCTAGCTCTTGAGAGGAGCAAGGGAGCAAGAAAGTGAGTTAATGGCTTTACAGAGAATAATTAAATTCAGAGCTGAAGTTTAATGTTAATTTACATCTCATTCTGAGAGTATAAGCTCTCCCAAAAATGAAGCATTTATTCATTATGCTGCAGCTAAGTAGAGAAAATTACAAATCTAAATTCACTCACTGATTTAAAGCGATCAATCTGTTTTTGTGATGTTTCAGTCAATGTCATTATTGCTTTATTAATACATTTAGATTGATTTTTCAAATAGTCTAAAGTGTTCATACACAAGAGAGTACAATGGCACCCTTTTTCTACAACAAATACTCTCCACATTTACAGCTGTTATTGAGCTACAAGTGTTGTGAGGGAGTGATTTTTTTTTTATTATTTTTTCCCCTGCATGTTAATTTAAGTGATGCATTTAACTGCATTAATACCTAGATCAACCTCACTATTTGAAATTGCATTGGCTAAGGGCAATGATTTTACATAGAAACTACCTGGGATGGTATTTTACCTGTAGGATGTTTTCTGTGATCATGTGAATCTGCGTGACCATAATTGCAGTTTTCAATCTTGTTGCAACATAAGATCTAGCATTTTAGAAAACAAATATTCTGGTAAGATGTGGTGGGAGTCATCCAGAACAAAAGTGGAAGTTTACAATGTTACTTTTGCAAGTACTTTTGTAACTCCTTCCCTTAATAAGGCTGGATACCCAGTGAATGCTTTTCATTGTATCAACAATCCAGATATTTTTAAATAAAACTGCCTGTTTCAAGTGTGTAACTAATTATATTTAAGAGAATTAAATTATCTTTTTGGAAAAAGACAAACTTCTTTCTAGGTATATTTTAGGATTGCATCAGCTTTCAGTTATGCCACAGCTTTTTATAGCTTGACAAGTGCTAATGATCTCATTCTCTTAACCTGATAATAATAACAGAATACCTTGATTAACTTGAATGGCAGCTCTTATTTGATATGGTGGTTAAAATTAACAGCACTGCAACAAGTTGCCACCCTGTGCTTTCTCTTACCTTATACAACCAAATAACTAGAATAGGATGATTATCTGATTTAAAAAAAAAAATAAAAATTAAAAATTAATATGACTAATTACAATTTCTTTAGAAAGAACTTTGCCCTCTGTTTTTCAGAACACTTAAAAGTAACTGAGGCAAATTCAATACAGAGAACATGACCAAAAATACCATCGGTATTTTGACTTCTCTGCACAGACCATATATAGTGCAGGCAGGAGAAGCACTACTGCTTTCAAGGATATCACAGCTCCCCTGAGAGGGAAAAGGCTGGAAAAATTTATCTGTAAAGGGAAATTTTAAAATGGGTACACTGAGATCTGGATAATTCCTTTTAAAGCAGATAAATAGCTTTAGAGATCTTAGAACCTGGCTGGCTGACTACTGTTAGCTTAGTTTAACTTGACATAGAATAGGGAAGGTTAGCGTGCTGCTACCGGTTCTTCAGGTCGACTGCTACTCTGAAGTCTGTTCTATCCTGTTTCGTGCCCCACCCCAACCAAAACCAAACAGGCAAGACTTGTCAAATTGGTAAGATATCTGCTTATGTTTCTGTATTTGCTGCAAGTTTTGAGATGCAGGAAATGTAAGTGTGAGAATATAAATTTACACAGTTTATTATGATGGAACCAAATCCTTGCTAAAATAGACAAGACCCTATAAGAAGATCTTATTATGGCTAGGCTTCTTTTTAAAGTGCTTTTCTGCAACTAAGTTAACTTTTTACCACCAGTTCACTGCAGGATGATGCCATTATGGAGTGCTGACTCTTCAATAGTTTCTAATAACTAGCAGAACAAATCTTAACTGCATCATGAGCTATTTAACAATAGTCTGAGCATCCTTACAGTGATAATGTAAATCAGCAGGAAATCATGAAAGGCAAATATGATGGTACCCTTTTACAGTAACTGGAAGACTTGCAGGAAAGTGTACAAGGAGACACTCATTTCTTTTGATGAAATGGTGCCGAGAGCAATCTTGCAAGAGCTTCATGATAAACATGAGTTAAAACAATTCTGAAGTGTGAAACTTGAAGGTACTAAAACTAGTGCAAGACTTTTGCAGAAATTCAGAATAGGTTCTTTTGAGTTCAGCACATCAAAGACTGACTTCTCGTCATACAGTTTTCTATACACTGATCTAGCTACTTACCCAGTTAAGGCTCCTACCTAGCACTTAACCAAATGTTAGCGCTAATTCTGGCATCTCCTGTAGGTGGGAGCCCTCGCAGTAGAAGAAGCTCAGTTGTTTTTCTCTTGTCTGAAGTATGCTCTTAGCAAGCCAGTCTTTCAAAAGACTATATATAAATTAAGCTGATGAGTCTCAGAAATGTACATATCACTTTGCTTATAGACCTTCAATGAATGCTAATTCATTGACAAAGTGTGAAAGTGTAACTTTTCAGCTAAAAAGACTGGAAGTCAGCTCATTCGTTTGGAATGTACAGTATGCAATTATATAACTTGCTGAACAGGTGACATCACTGATGACCAATCAAAAAAGCTACACTTCGGACTATAACTTCTGTTCATAATATTCCAAATACCAAAGATGAGACTATCTATTTGGCTTAGCATTTTTCCTGTAGGATTATAAACAAAAACTGCTTTAGTGTTTTTGAATATGTCTGATTCTGGCAGCAAAAAATGCTATAAAGTTTTGAAACTAAATTCTGACTGCACAGGGTTTTCAGGGGGAGGGAACAGGAAAATCTTTAAAGGAGTAGGTATTCACTAGACTCTGAGTCCTTGAGAGTAGTGACATCTTTTAGCTCAGCTGATGCAATGGACACATATTCCTTCAGGATTTGGCTAGTAATGAATGGATGTTTTTTTCATAAGCAGCTGGTGTTCTAAAATAACACCAGTGTGGGGCAAGCTACAGCAACTGATAAGCAAATAAATTATTCAGTTAAGTTAGCTGTTCAGAAGCTTTGAATTTTACTTCAGACTTTGGCGTCCTTGAAAATTTCTTACATCTGTCACTAGATATAATGCTACTGTCATTTAACCTTCCAAACACTAGAGCTTTCAATTTGTTCAAGGACCACTGTAACAAATTCAGAATTCCTCAAAAAAAAGGCATGTAGTATCACTCCATTTTTTATTCCCTCATTCTAGAATGTTTATTGGAGTCCTTAAGGCAAGAAACTGGCTCTGAATATTTTCCAGCTCTCACTGGAAGTGTTTGGGAAGGCAGCTAGGTGCTGTGTTTCTGCGAGTTTTTGACTCTCAGCAGTGTTCTCACAGGGTGTACATTATTACAGTGTAAATCTTCAAGTTCTCAAAGCAGATGTTTATAGGCAGGCTGGGTTACTGGGGTCTTGCTGGTGGTACCTAGGACAAAATTGTGTTATTGGTAGAATATGAAAGAATAGAGATAGAATAGCTGTACTCACACTACATAACATTTTGTGCAGGGTCTGATGCTATCTTTTCCTCTCTAGGAAATAAGGAGCAAAGAGCTCATGTTAGAAAATACAGGGACTTCTTTGGCCTTCCTATGAGAGCAACCGAGTGAAAAGCTTTATCTCTTTCCAACAGAATTTATCTAATCGTTTGGGGTGTGATCTTTCTCCTATCATTTATCTGTCCTATGGGATAAAATATGGCTAATCCATAGACAACAAACCATTTTGAAGTGGCTTTATCCATAACAATTTACGTGCTTCAGGGTAGTCATGAAAAAGCCCTGGTAACAAACTGTGGTGTAATTGCCTAGAGCATCCCCTGGCAAAATGCTGGCAACTGCCTCAAAGACAGTTAATTGTCTTGTAAACTTAGGTTTTCAAATACTGCACAAGAGAAAAGTGCAAGTTCTCAGCATTTTGAAAATTGTCTTGCATCAGCATAGAACACTAGACCGACTTTTATTTGGAGTCTGGGAATACGCGTACACCCACTCCCTTGGAAGATGCTAACTGTGCAGAAGCAGAGTAACTGCTCAGTTTGGAGTTGTTCTCTGTAACTCAATTGTAGCTGCTATTTATGACTAAAAGTTTTTATCAAGAGCTGTGAAAGTTCACATAGCTACTCTAGTTGAACAGAGGTTGTACTTATACTACTCTAGGAATACAAAACCTGATGCCTTATGAAAATAGAATGCGTAAGGATATTTTTGTTACATACATCAGATATGACCATCAGTGTAAATTCTGTCCCTGTCACTTCACCTATTTCTGCTACTAGCTCTGATTAATAAAGGTATGTAAAATGTAAAGTAAAATATGAAAAATGGGAGGTGAATTGTAAAAATCATGGCCCGCTCTAATTATATTTTTTTTGCATGCCACCTTATAGTGAGACACGTATGTTCACCTGTTCATTTACCAACTGTAGATACTTCTACTACACAGAGATTTATTTTCCAAAGAAGAATTTACTGCTTAAAATTTACTGATGTGATTACTGAATGATGTACTGATGTTTCTTGGCACTTTGAAGAATAATTGAATTATTTTTCAGGAAATCAAATTACTAGAACTTAAAGGATTTAGTTAGAAGTTTTAGAAAACAAAAAGAAAACAAAACAAAACAAAAAAAAAGCCAAAACCAAGCCTGATGATTTAACAAGTCATACCCTTTAAAAATTTTCCTGCTTCAAATTTTTATTAGAGCAGGAAAAATTAGGTAACTTAAGGATCTGATGGTAGTGCACAGCTTTGGAATATTTTTCTTTATATTTTCCTCAAGTCTCTAACTTCTGCCTATATTCTAAATCTGAAATAAGGAAGTTTTCAGCTTTATACAGTGAACATCTACCTCCCTCAGGCTCTTGGAAATTGCTTTCCTCATAGTGGAAAAAAAAATCGTCATACTATAGCTTTGAATATTCTTCTCTATGCTGTGAATCACGCTTTTCATATTCTTTTTCTTTTAGTAACAAAGAATTCCTTTCCTTTCAGTAAAAATAATTGGTTCACCTACATTTACTTTGGGGACTCTGTGATTACTGTCAGAACAGAAACATCAAGTGTACCTCAAGGTATACTTGTTAAAAATAAACTCTATTAGTAATTAGCTGTAAGTGAACTTCTAGTGCAGAAGCACTAAAAATAATTGGCTGTGGAATGTGTTTTTCATTGCAATCTACAAAAATATACTGAATGGATGAACGTGAATTTTTTTTGTGTTTTCGTAGGAGTGACTCACTGCCACTTCTTTTCTTGATACCACAGGTCTTCAGAAGTAAATTGTCTGACAATTTACACACAAAAGTGTGTAAACAGGCAACTGAGATTTGTCCTTATTCAGATTCAATGAGTCATTCCATAAGCAATAAAATTTTCATTGTTCTTAAATTTTGTTTTCATATATATTTGCATCCCTTGTTCTTTATAGCACTAATTATGAAATCTCATTTTTCCAGTTGTATATTAGGTTATTCTAATAGGAATACTAGGTGTTGGGGAAAAGTTCAACTTTCACTGCTATCTTTTTATTCTGACAAAGCCATGGCCACTCTGCATCAACAAGATTACAAGACGTTTTTTAAAAGCAGAAGTGTTTTACTTTTTCTGGACTCTTATAATTTGTTTCACATGGTTGTAACTAGATCTTTCAGTTTGCAAATCAGTTCTGGATGAACTCAGAGAAATAAGATAAGCTTACAGTCCTTTTATGTCAGCATTACTGTTTTGCAAAAGCACATCAATCAGATGATCTAGTCTGGCTAGGATAGTTTGGTAGATTGGCATTTAATAAGTGGGAAGAGATTAATAATCTGGGTAGAAAATGTGCAAACTGAGTGCTAACTGAGGACCTCTGGCTGTGGTCCTCAGCCTTTGGAGCTTTGCTGGCCTAACAGTAATTGACCTGGAATCATACAGCTGTGGTTCAAGTCCTAAAGTTATAGTATGGCTAAGGTACTGTTAACTTGGTAATTGCCTGTGCCTTTGCACAAGAAGCAGCAGTGTGACAGGGTACTGTCCTGTGATTTGTTGCTGCTATTGACAGAAGGCTCAGCCCCTGCTGCCAAATTCAGGGTGAGCAGTGACTGCAACACCTTTCGCCTTTCCCCTTCTAGAAAGCTGAAAAAAGGTGGACAAAATAAGAAGTTCCTGTTTTCTGTATATGGGTAAAAGACTTGTACATGTTAGAGGGGGACAGATAATATACCCTATGTTTTACTTCTGTGTCCTTGAATTTAGAATCAGAATCTAGTAGTTTGAGAGTTTGCACATCGGGATTGGATCTAGGATTGCAGCTTACAGTTAATTGTGCAAATGCAAATTGGCTATGTGCTCCTAACTGGGAAACTGAATTCTGTTTCAGTTTGGACTGGTACACTAAAAATACCAGTTCTGTCTCTTCACATATTTTCAAAGCTCTAGGCTCTTACTTCACTTAGAAGCTTGAACATTTCCTCCTTTTTGACCTTGGCCAATGAAAAAAAAAAACAAACCAACAAGTCAGAACTTGTAAACGTGAAACTATATTCAGAGTTTCTCTGTTTAAAAGATACGCCACTGAGAGAAGGAGAAAGTGATGCCATTAAGTTTTCTGATAACTCTACAAAAGGGATGAAAGTATTTGGAATTCTTTTTCACACCAAATGCAACAAGATTTCTCCTGTCTCTGGTATATTTACTTTACTTATGTCAAATGTAAAGCCAGGTACATCGGAGTTTTCAAGTGGAAAGTTAAAATGCAAAAAGCTGCCACTGAAAGCAGTGATAAGTTTAGAAGCAAGAAACTGGACCAGTTGATTAAGGCCTTGACCAGAATGGAGACATCTGCAGACCAAAGGAGGTGATAGTGCAAGTCATGTATCTCACTATGCAGACTAAGAGGTTGGCACTGTTAATATGTCAGATCACAGAGTGGACAGAAAAATGGTGAAAGATGCAGGAAGGTGAGATTTCTTGATGTTGCAGCCATTAGCTCATAAGATGATTTTGGGCAAATTGCTTGTCCATGCTCGCTTACCTGCCTCAGCAGTGGCAGTCTTTGTTGTCTTTGAGGTGCTTCTTCATTGTTTTAACATCATTCAAATTTTTTTTTAGCTTCAGGTATTTTGAAGATACTGAAAATCTTTAGCTCTAGAAGTCTTGAGCTGTTTTAATACTAGGTAGCTAGCTACAAAAACAGGTTGAATGAACGTTTAAAATTGAACCCTAGACACTGATAGCTAATCTGAAAATGATATCTTAAAGTATGTCATAGATACACATATTTTCACATCCAGTGAAACCCTTATATAGGATTGGTAAATTGAGTACTACTAAGATTAGCCTATCTCTGGTGAATAGCATAATTAACAGCTGGCTTTACAATTTCAGAGATGTTATAGAAACCTCGTACCTTCATCCTGATTGTCGTCTCTTGCTGTAAAATTTTAAATCAAGTTTTTCTGTTAACTTTTGGCACTGAGACATCTTTCTGTTCCTAAATAAAAGACTAGCTACTAAGAAAGGATATCAGGGTTTTTATCTTTCTTGTCTGGTTTTGTGATCCTTTGAGGAGAGGAGGTCTAATTACTTCTTCCTTGTTCAGATACATTCAGTAGAAAACAGTTCAAATATGAAATTAGCAATGAGTTATGGGTACAGTTACAGGCCTGTCACAAAACAGTAATGTATGCTGGGCCACTGTCCTGTAGTCAGAGCCAGAAAGATTTGTTAACCTTTCTGCTTTCAAACCTTAATGTTGTTACACCAGAATTAAAAGTAGTTACTCTATTTAATAAACAGGAGTGCTGTAGCTTTCACTAAGCAAAGTGCTGTTAGCCAAAGGTGATTAGTTATAAATTAAAAGCAGGATAGCTTGGGGGTTTTTTCAGTATGCTTGTTGCAGTTATTGAGACTTGCACTTCAAAATGTTTTTGGATGGATTCACAAATATCTTTGTGTCTCTGCTGAGGAGAACTAAGAAAAGTTTTAGTGTTTCCTTTTGGGAGCATCCTGTTGCAAACTACTGCTTACTAACTTCTGCAAAACCAGGAGTCAGAGTTCACTGTTCTTTGTGAAGCTTGAACAGCACAATTCTGTAGTGTACTTGGGCAAGAAAGGAAGGAAAGCTGTCAACTATTATGTACCAGGACTACTAGCCTGCATAATTGTTTTTCTCCCTGTTTTGCTAGCCTAAAGTCTTACAAATCAAAATTACCTTTATCCGGAGGGCCCAAGTGATCCATTTCTTTCCCTATCAAAACGAATTTTTAGAAATATGATCCTGAAACATTTGAGGAAAACAGAAATTTTCCCCAGAACTTCTGCTCTGGCATGAAGCTTTTGTAGTATTGTTTAGAGAACGGAAATGCCCAGATGGGTTTTATAATCCCCTGGACACAGCACTCCTCAGCATCAAAAAAAGTGGTGGTGTCAGGATTCTGCACTGCAGTCTCTCAGTTTTGTTTCAGTACTGAATGTATGTATGTCTAGGCAAAAGCTGGAGCTGATGGCATTTAAACAGGCTGCTGCAGAACTGCCTAATGTAAATACAAATGAACTGTTTACACTCCAAAATAAACTCTATACATAACCTTAATAACTGACTATCACTAATCACTGCAAAACAAGGGGGTTTTGCAATCTATATATCCAAAATTACACGGAGTGAAATCTCTTAATTTCTTAAACTGTTTCATTTAAGGATTTTGTTACAAAAAGCCAACTTGTTAGGTGAGGCACATGGGCATATAGATTTCTTCCATTCTCATAATTCTGAGATTAAAATTGAAGCCAATGCTATTTGGAATTTAGTTGCCTCATCCCTGTAAACTCCACTTTCTGAAAAGCCAGTAAATTGATCTCAGGGCTGGAATTTTCATTTCACTTAATACACAGCAAATTTCTCAAGGGACATACTAAATAACAAACAATTTTTTTTCTTGGAACAGTGAGTATCCTGGTAACTAAACTGAGATTAGCTCAGTTGGTTAGAGCATGGTACTAATAATGCCAAGGTCATGGGTTCAATCCCTGTAGAGGCCATTCACTGAAGAGTTGGACTTGATGATCCTTGTGAGTCCTTTCCAACTCAGAATACTTTGTAACTGTGACTCTGAAAACTTGGTTATCAAACAATATGTATTAGACCTCTGTTTGGATTTTTCAACAACAGTAATTATTATAATATGGTATGACAGTTTTCATCTTTAGGCAGGTTTTTCCTGAGACTCTGAGAAGAAATTCCCTAATTTTTTAAGTACTGTATTTTCTAAAACTACTCAATTTGTTCTTTATTTTCCAGATATTTTGTAGCTGTCTGTCTTACACTTTCTTTGTGTGGTTTTTGTTCAAAATGGGGTTTAGTGTATCAAATAAATTAAATTACATATCCGGCAGAAACTAAAGACTTTTTGAGGGAGTTCAAAGCTGAGTCAGAATTTTGTGATGTTGGTGGTTTTTTTAGCTCTTCAAATGCAGAGAAGATCATAATACCAAGTCACCTGTTAGGTACTTACAGGATAGACTTTATTGACATTTTTCAGCATTGCAGACATGTAGCATTATCCCATCTAATGTGTTACAATTTACCTACTTTAAAAAGACATCTGCTGTGTTCTCTTGTTTAATGTTGCCAAGTTTGATTGCTAGCCAGGGCCTGTTTGTCCTTTAGTCACTGACGAATTCGTGACTGTGTTCCAGAGATGTGACAGATAATCAGCTGCCTCATGCAGTTGGTAAAAGGTAACCCTGACCTTTCCTACAAATAATTAGTGTCAATTATACTCCCCACCTACATCCTTTTCTCCACTGTGGTGAAAAGAAAAAAAACAACATCATGTTTTTCCTTATTTTGTTCTAGTAATGTCAGTAGAATTTAGCAACCCAGTCCCAGAATTTTCTGCATAATTTGAGTATTGAATTATATCAGTCTTGGAAATTACTGTAGGTTTCACTGTTTAAGTATTCTACCTCCTGCATGAATGTTAGGGTACTGATTTCTAAAAGGATAAGGTACTTGAAAGAAATACCAGATGAGGTACAAATCAACTGAAGTGGTCTTGTGTAGATATTGACTTTATCTGTTGATTATTGGCACAACACTTGAAAATTACTATTACACCAAACCAAGTATTTGAAAATAGTTTACTGAACTCATTTTATTTCACAGACATTAACTGGGTAGCTCTGAAGATCCCAAGAGTGTTGTTAACACTTTTCTGAAACTTATCTTCAGACTGATCTTTGCATGGTGTTTGCTTTTTATGATAAGCAAGAATGTCTTTGCAATCCTATTCTTGAAAAAGTTGGTTGCAAAGGGTAGAAGTCTGGCACTTGTAATTCTAAATTCCTTTGGTTTTGTCCCTTGACATGTGTATGAAACTGGATGCATACAGCTGTGCTAAGTAGCTAATTAACTTGAAATTGGATTTTGCCTCCCAAGTAACTTTCATGCAGTTGAAAAGTCTGAAGTTGTACAATATATCAGATGTAGCCTGACCCAGTATAGAAATATACAGCTCCTAAGGTTTTTCTGCCCTTGGTGAAAAAAGCCATTTACTGAACACAGGCAACACTTAAATCACAAGCTTATGCTGTTTCATTTCTCAGAAATGGTGATAAATGGAAGAATTGTATACAGGGTTTAGTCTTTCATGGAGAGAGGTTCAACTGGATGTTAAAATAGTTGGGCTCTTATGCAAGACATTTAGTATTTACTGTGAAAGACACCAATAAAGGCCTTGATCCAGATGATTTATAGTTCTACTTTCTCTCTACCAGGCATTTTTTGAATACTAAATATTATTTCTAGAACTCACATTGTCTTCCTTTGTCTTTACTAAGGTCAAAATGTATAAATTCTCTTCTCTGCCTGTATTTTTTTTATGGAAAGGGCAGTTATATCAACTGTCTCAACTGCATGGACAAGAAGCTATAAAAGCATACGCATTGCAAACTAATTGTGTCATCTGTTTCAGCTTAGTGCATTGCATGTTGCTTCTCATCTACTGTATCCTGTCTTTCCTTGGGGTCACATAGGTCATTTATCCTGAGCAAGGACAGAAATAATATCTGACACCACCTTTGACAGTGAGTGGTGAGTGCACAAGGCACAACTGCATCAGCTGGTAGTATACTGTTCATCTTGGATTTAGCCTGCTAAAGAGTTGGAAGACAGGCTGTCAAGTACCAGGGTACTTGTTTTCACTCTTTCACTCTTACTTTGTTAGTAGGGTAGTTTCATTGGATCTTGACTCCTTAACAAGTGATACTTCATGTGATAAATTGCAAGTTTATCAGTCCAAACCCCAAATCATCAGTTGGTAAGCAGCATCTGCTTTTAATTTGTATATGATGCTGTCCTTTAAAATCCTCATCCTCTTTTTTTCTCTGCTTTGAAGTATATTAGTTGCTATGGAAACAACATCCATGTTGTGAGCTTCTAAATCTTGAATACATTTGAGGCATCTTGTTTTCTTTCCTCTTGCATATGAATACAGTGGTTCTTTTCCTCCCACACTGTATCTGCAGCTTATTTCAGAAAGTGATGCTGAAGAAACTCTCCACTGCTTCTTCTCTAAAGTTAAATGCTAGGAGATTGTAGTATCCAGCCACTCTCATATTGGAGATTCTGTTATTACCTTCAGTGTTTCTGCTGATCTGAGTCTGGTTCTATTCAGAGAAATCAAAGATATAAATTTTTTTCCCAGAGAGATTCCTCTATCTGTAGTAATTTTAAAAATCAAAATTGGGGCAATTGTTTTTTCTTGTATCACAGAATGGTTGAGGTTGGAAGGGACCTCTGGAGATGTCTGGTCCAACGCCCATGCTTTAGCAGGGCCACTTGGAGCCAATTCTCCAGTATATTCAGAAATCTTTTGAATTTCTCCTATGACAGAGATGCAACACCTTCTGGGCAACCAGTGGCTGTACCCAGTCACCCTTACATAAAAAGTGTTTTCTCATGTTCAGACAGACTCCTCCATGTTTCAGTTTGTGCCTGTTGTCTCTGGTCCTGTCACTGGGCATCACTGCATACAACCTGCCTCAGTTAGAGTACTCACCCTCCCTTCAGGAGTGTACACATAGGTAAGATTCTGGCCCCTGCCCTCTCACCAACCTCCTCCCAGCTTTCTCCAGTCTAAATAGTCCCAGCTCTCAGCTGTTCCTCATGGGATGGATGACTTCCTGAATCAGCTGTATGCCTGTTTGCTGAAGTTTCTAGTGTGTCAACGCCTCCTTGTACAGGGAAGCCCAGAACTGGACACGGTACTGCAGCACTGCAGGGGTGGCCTCATCCTATTTGAATGTTTCAGCTTTCTCCTCTTTAGTGCTAAGTCTAGATGAAGTTTCTATGATAAAGTCTTAATGTAAATAGGATACTTGATGGAAAGCTGGCAGCAGACTTTAAAATAATCATGTTTCATAATTCTATACCTATTGCTAGAACACTGTTTGAGACCAAAAATTAAGACATTAAGAATTGAAAATCTCTTCAGGATGAAAGGAAGTAAATGTTACATTAAGTTTAAGCCCAGCCATGGCTTAAGCTAGAGAGCAATTGGAATCTATTGTATTGTAACAAGAAAGCTGATTCACTTCCTCGAATAAAGGATATATTTGGCAGGTGATCTGCTAAAGTTCCTAATGTGTTAAGTTACACTCTAAAGAAAATAAATAAGCTAGCAAAAAACTACAAGCTGTTAAGCTCTAAGTGGAGGTAGATGCTAATGTTATTTGTTTAAGCAGTTCTGGAATGTTTTGGCATTGTTTCACTTCCTAGCACAAAAGAAGAAATGACCTCTTCATGAAAAGAATGCTGTGGATAAGCTGGTTGGTACCTTATCAACACTGCTATTGTAGTTATGCCAGCCAGACATGCTAGTGTGACTTAGACATACTCTGCTATGGTATTTATACTTTGTCAGAGGTGTTTTGAGATTGATTTGTGACCTCATCTGGGATAGAGAGATGCTGCCAAGTTCTCAGAATTGATAAAATGTAATTCCACTTTAGAAGGAGTTTATTTAAAAGTTCATGTCATCACAGATGAAAAATATGATGGTTTGCTACCTTTATCATACCTGTTTCCTGCTGATGCTCTCATTCATCTGCTCTTCCCAAATCTTGCTGCTTTTAACAAATGATGACCTGAAATACCATAGCTGATGGCATTTCTTTCAGATGCTTTTGAACTTAGGTTTTGAAGAGTTATTTTTCCAGAAGGATTGTGCAGGCTAGAAAATTGCTGCATGCAAGCTGCATGAATTCTAACTAAGAAAGAGCAAACCCTTAAATGTCCTCTGGTTAGCTCTGAGGAGTGTCAGGGCTATCCCAACATGCTCCTTATCACTTAATAAGCCAGTCTAATCAGGCAAGAACAATTCTTTTGACTTGAGAGCCACAAGTATGGTCATGTCTAGGGAAGTGTTCTCTATTTTTAGTAAGCTGATTCTCAGCATCATGCAATGTTGAAAGTATGGGGTGGAGGAACTGGAAACAGATCATTTAGGGGTGATTTTTACTTAATTTCTCCTTTGTTTTTCCTACGCCAGATTGAACAAAATTAGATTGGTTAGAGAAGTATATTAAGACACAGACTTATTGTTTGCTGGGTGGTAGTACAAGGGGTAGAAAAATACAACTTGCAGGTGACTGAAAGCAGTTGAGACTATAGGGAAAAAGGAATATAGATATGGACAAATGGATCTTTAAAAAAAATGGCAACAACCCACATCCTAATTATTAGGAATAACTCAGCTGTCTCTAGATATTTCAAGTTGTACAGAACTAGAACAGTTTGAATTGATTCTTATTGGTTTGGGTCTTTGTTCCAGGCAGGCCTGAGGTAGGATTAATGAGGGGGTCTAGGCTGTTGGTGTCTAAGCAGGAGGAATAACTTTTTATTCTGGACATTTGTTTATTTGCTTCCTCTATAAATTGCAAAATGTTAGAAAACTCTTACTGAAAAGTTAATAAAATTTTCACTTTAGAATTCTGTTTGCTCTAGTCTCGTGTAAAAGATGGGAAAACATTTTATTTTCATTATGTAGCTAGCAGTCTCGTGTTTATACTTTTATATAAAAATGTAGACTATACAATAAGACTTTACAATGTACGCTGACAAGTTTGGTTTTCCAATACATTGAGAAGCAGAAAATTTCTTGTAAAATTCCAGATTTTTTGCTGTAAGTTCTTAAAATTCTGGCACTGTTAGCATTTCAGGCCTCTGTGCATTTTGACAGAGCATTACTGCTGACACTGGCATCTGATGTTCACAGGCACTCAGGCTTATAGGGATCTCCAGTTCAGAATGGAGACAAAATTTGCTTTTTGGTGGGTGCTGTAAACTAGGTGGCCTGGAGTGTTCTTCAGAATTTAACTTCATCTGAAGTCCTGCTTAGGTCTATGAATTGATATAGTTATTTAATGGAACTATCAGTAAATGACACAATCGGGACTGGAAAACTTACAAGTACAAAATGACCAGATAACTACTAATTATCTTGACAATATTCTTGGTATACTCTGAAAGCATAGTACATTTCAGTAGCAGTTTCTCATTTTTCATTTTGCTTTAGATTACAGCTGATGTCTTTGTGATACTTCCAAAATTGGGAGGATGACTTTAAGACATTCATCTGTGTGTTAGTTTTGTTTTGAAGGTTTGTTATTTTCTCTTAAAACTGGACATTTAAGCATACATTTTTGGGAGAATCTTGCATATTATCTCTTCATGAGCTCCAGTTTGCCTTTTTGTCTGAAATACTGTACTAAAGATCTGAAAACAGAATGTTCTTCCATACTATGGTTTCTCATGATCTGCTCAATACATCATAAAATTTGAGATGTTTTCTTGAGATAAGTGACAATAAAGTATATAGGTGTTATAATATATGGTATGTTAATCCAATTTCATGGACAAGTAAACAGAAAAGGAAATAATGAGTCTATTTCAGATTCTTTTTCATCTTACTTTAAATGCAGCAAAAATTAATCTAAAACTGTATGGGCAGACAGCTAAAAAGCAGCTTTCTATAATTTTTGTAGTATTTCATATTTGAGATTAGGTAGTGATACCTTCATTATTGCTTTTTTGCTAAATTACATCCGAAACTAAAATATTAAATATAGGATAGGAAGTAGTGTGGAAATTGCTCCAAGAATTCCGTAGCATCTTTAACACTGCTGTAAAACATGAGGGATCTAGTCTTATTAGGTTAAGACTCTTTCATCTCTAATTTATTACAAAAGGGCTTCAGGGTTTCCTTTTAAAATTTTTAAATATTTGCTTTTAAGAAAATCAGAGTTACTTTTCTCATTTTTTCTCTCCTATTTTATGGCTGCACTACTTGTGATGAGTAGCGTGTCTCAAAGGGCAACTGTGAATAAAAGAATATACCTCCTGTCATAAGAGTTTTCCCAAATACACTTCAGAAAATGTTTCTGAAATGCTTGTGATTGTTTAATTTAAATGCATGACACATCTTAAATAGTTAAATCAACTTATTACTCTATACAGTCTAGATAGAATTCTCTGTCAGCATTTTTGCCAAGTATCTGATTGAATGACAGTTCAGAAAATTGATCCAAGTTGTTATTGGTGAGGACTTGAACATACAAAGCCAACAGCTGGAGTTGTACTCAGTGTTCAGTAGCTGGAGGAGCTACAAACAAGTTTGACCCTGGATAAAAGTAACTCTTTATGGCTGAATTCCAGTTCACTCTTCTACAGGTCATATCTCAGGCAGTTGATTATAGCAATGTCTTGGGAATCAGATATCAGAGCTTTTATTCACAGTCTTGTCATCACCTGGAACCTTGGAAAAATTATGTTAACTAGTCTATACTTCAGCATGCCTGCCTACAAATATTCACTCTGTTTACCTACTGTTTTGCATTCAAGCAAGTCGACCAGACAATTTAAAAAAAAAAAAAACCAAACATTTTTAAATTTGAGACCTTTGATAGATGATGACTTTTTTTTTTAATGATTAGAGCAGTCCAATTTGCCTTCATAATAGTCTTTTTCATTTCAATATACCATCAAGTGATTACAAAAATTGAATGAGGATCAGAAAGGTCTGTAATTGTTAATGATATTCAGGATGGCTGAACAGTAGGTGTTTTCCTATTTAAATAGGTAATATATCTAGGAACAATTGCAAGGCAACGCAATAAATAAAATGCTGATTTTAACATAGTAATTGCTTCCTAACCAGGATCTGGTCTTTTGACATTTCCTGTCTATGGAGGACAATGTCTTTTAATATTTGTTATGGTTCATGCTTTTAAAATGGTTTTAGAATGCAAATTTATTCTTCATAAAACAATGAATTTTAATGAATTGTATGCAAATAACAGTTCTTCAGTTGATTTAAGAGTTAAATGTTGCCTTGATGGAGATATATATATTTTATATTCCGTAGAGCTGGCTTGAGACAGCTGGAAACTAGTTTGTGAAGGAAAAGAGCAGGAAGGGCTAAATTACAGTAGTGAATAGTACGTTGATACAAGCATCTATCTATAGATGAGGCTGAGAATAATGGTTGTTATTTCTGTCTCAAAACTGAAAATTGTTAGTGTAGGTGAAGAATTGGTGAATTCTAGTTTTCTTTCAGCTCTGATGGTTTTGATGTGAGCAAGTGTCCTCCAGGTACTACAAGTGAGATCAGGAAGCTCATTTGAATTAACGTGGGAGTAGGATTTGAGCAAAGATACCAAATGATGTGTTCTATTTTCAGCTCTGTTCTAACGCAGCAGGCAAGTGGTTATCTTTAAGCACTTAAATAGTTCTTGTAGGGTCAGTATTGACTCTATGCCTTCCATTTAAATTTTTATATGAGGGGAGCAGGCTAGCAGCCACTATTTCAGCTGCCTGGTTTTGGAGCTTTCCTAGAAACACAGACATACCAGTGTAACTGAGCTTTGGGGGTCTATAAGGGGTTATTTTGTCTTGCACCTGCACTGTGGGTCCAGTTCACATCTTTTGATGTTATGATTTCAGTGGGTTTTTCCAGGAGAAATTTTATGACTGCAGAACATGCATCAGAAACTGTTTCTAGGACTTCTGTGGAGCCTTTAGGTAAACTCAGACAGGTTAGCTTCTCATACTACTTTGTGTTTTAATTGTTTGCTGAATTGGAACCATAATCTGCACTTGGTTTAAGCCTCTTCTATTTTCTGCCTAATCATTTATGAAACTGCAGAGAAGGTTGCAGGTGCGTGTATATTGTTAAGTCCTATGAGTGTCCTCCATCACCCTTTTCTGGATGGAGAATGCAGTGCCTGCATTACAGACAGTTCTAGATCCCTAAAGATTCAATTATGAACTTGTGATCTTACAAGAGGTTTTTTGTTAAAAACAAACTACAAAAACATTTTTATGAAAATACTGCATTTCCACTGTGTGTTAAGATGTCTGTATATGTACAGGTACATAGATATGGACAAATATCTTGAAACCTTCCCAAGCTCTAACCTATTATTTAAAAATTCATTACCTCTACTTTTGCGAAAGCTATTTTAGGCTGCCTGTGGCGCGTACTATGACAGTAACCACAGTTAATGCAATAAAGTGATAGAAAATCTCTTTGTGTCTTCCCTTATTGAAGAGCATTTTTTAATTTTTTTTTTTTTTTAGTCAGTAACTGTATCAATCCATTAAGAAGCAAGAGACTGGATATGCAGTCTGTTTCATGTTGCTTATTAACAAAAAAAGGTAGTGAACCAATCATGGTGAAATGGTATTCTTGTTTGTAATGCAGGCTGGTTTTGTTTTAATACCTAGTACGTAAATAATTACTTCAATAGTTTAATGTTTTCCAGAAAAAGGCTGCAGAATTGGGTTGCCAAATCAGCAGATGTCCTTTTTAGAGCAAAAGGTACTGTTGGACAGTAATCACAGCACAGAAAGTATATGTTTGAGTTATGGGAGTGTAGAGTTCTTTTACCTCATGCTAGCACAGGCTTTTAGCCCCAGCTGCAGTTTTGAGAGATGTGGACATCTACCCATCTTTTTAAAGACAGCTAAGTGAGGAAGAAACAAGACTGTTGAAGCACCTATTTAAATGTACTAGAATGTTTCCGTTCTGACACCTGCCTCCTGGCGAGCCTCTCATAGGTCACTTTCATAGTGCTCAATAGTCACTTTCAGAGAAACTAGCCCCTACACAAGGAAAAGAGGGTAAAGATTCTAAAGGAACCTTGGTTCTCTGCCTGGGACTCAATGGTGACACCACTGCCCTTGCATGCTGAGAGCAGCAAGTTCACCTAGAGTGGTGGAGCAGCAGAGCTTTGTCTACAAGCTGTACTCAGAGGTGAAAACCCTACTGTAGTCCTAGAAAAGTATGACACTGAACAAGGAAATGCCATGATTTGATATTTGTACTAAGTCAATCCCTGTTAACTAATAGGAAGTTCTGACCAATACTCAGAACTCCTGTGTATGAAATGCAGTATGCTTGGTTGGATATATGTAATGCTTCTAAACGATTTTCTGAGAACTTTAGGTTGAAGAGTGCTGCATGTGCTTTTTAGCTTTTATTCCTGACTCCTGCCAGTTGAGATACAAGCTAATGACAGCTGTTTAAGAGTGTTTAATAAGCAGTTTTAAATTGCTTACAAATATCTCCTTTTCTTCCTCCTTCTAGCTGAAATGAAAAAATGCATTATTCTAAATAGGATAAAATGGGTTTACATGGTGACTGCAATGCACAATCTTTGAAAGTCATCTAATAAGCAGCAACCTTTAACCTATTAAGATTAAGCAATGTATTTATAAACACTAGGAACTGTGATAATGTCAGGGGTTAGGTTTTTGTAAACGAGCGGGGCTTGGGCTTTGTTGTTGGAAAACCAGCTAACTGTTGTATAATGGTTATCCCTGATGGTTACTTCCTAAATAAAGACACTCCCTGAGTCCTTATGCTGTGCCCTGTCAAATAATTTCGGCGCTCAAATCTAGTGCATCAGAAGAGCTTCACTGAAAGCGTTCACACGGTAATTCGCAACCTCCGGGCCGGGTCGTTTGCAGCGGTGCTCGATCGCCGCTCCGGCCTTCTCGCGGTGCCCACTGCGGCCGGGGCCGCACGACCCGCGGCCGGGGCCGGGGCGCGGCGGCCCCTGGGCGGGCGCGGTG
>VZRE01006022.1:248995-269621 GCA_013396775.1 Cephalopterus ornatus
AGGACCAGCCATTTTGCTTATGGGAAACAATGTGACATATTATGCTGTGCTGTACCGGGGAATAAACAAAAATCCCGTCGGGGGACACGGTAGAAGCGGGCATATGAGTGAGTAATTCCGGCGACCCAGCGGGCCCGCGAGCTGCCATTTTGACAGGCTGGCGGCTGCCGCTCCCGCCGCTGATCGGAGGAGGGGGAATGCGGGGCGATAATGCTGCATATCTGCTGTCAGGCAGCGGAGCGGCGTTTTGTCTTGTAAAGGCAAGGTTCCTCTGCAGTGCTGTGTCGGCAGCTCCCTAGCTGCCGCTCCGAGCGGGAGCCTGGGATCCAGGAGGAGGGTGTCGCCCTTCCTCCCGCCGCTCTGGTGCGCGGCTGGCGCCGGGGCGCGGGCGCTGCCGAGGAGCAGGTGTGCGAGGGCTCGGCCGGGCTCCCGCTGCCGGCTCCGCGCTGCGCCTTGGCAGGCTGGCGTGGGAGCTGCTGCCGCTGGACTCCTCCACAACAGGGAGCCGCTGTGCGCCTCGGCTGCGGGGAGAGAGGTACGCCTGAGTGCGGCTCTGTGAGACACAGCTCAGCGCAAATTCATGCGAGAAATACGCTCCTCTAGGTATCAGTGCGTTGGAAAGGTTGGCTTTGGTCAGTGGCTGGTTCAGAGTGGTTGCTGAATTCACTGATCTGACTGCGTTTTCCTTTAGTGTTTCGATGTGGTGCGTTCCGTATGGTTGCTGATTCAGAAGGATGTTTCCAATAGTTGATAAAATTCTATGCTTCCACTAAAAGGCAAGGATTATTTTTGTGTTTGGATTTTCATTATGCTTTTTACCATCAGGATAGCATGGGTGAAATAAAATGTCATAGAACTCGTGAGCATGTTCGAAAAGCTGTACATCGCTGAGTTCGTCATTAGTGGATTCCATGCATTGTGTTCAGCCTCAGTGTTAGATTTAAATTGTCCAACTGCTGCTGTGCAGTATGTAGGTCATAATAAAAAGCAGCTTTTTCACCAGCTTTCAATGGACTGCATGCCCCAGTGCTGTGGTTGATTAGTTTGTGGTACTTGTGCTGTTAAGAGTAGTGGTGTTATAGCTGGCTCACACCTCCTTTTTAAAGATATCGTACGGACTGTGCTAGACAGAGCACAACACACCCATTGTGTCCCTCCGTTTGGCGTTCAGTAAAAGGAAGGAAACGAGCACTCCACATGGAGCACCAACACATTAATAGCACAAGACGGTTAAACTTTTATTGAACAATCAGTGATTCTGAGATAGTGTTTTTATTTTCTCTACCTGCAGTAGACTAAGACAAATGTAATGGGAGGGGTCTTCTAATAGGCACTGTATGTTAGTGCTGTAGATTTTCAGATTTGCAAAATTAATTGTTCTGAATAGTTACTAATCACAACACATCTGCTTTAGAGGTGAAAACTCTGTTAGACCTAGGTCAATAAAACCGCAATCCCTACTGACTAGCGTTTCTATTAAAAGTAGCATTTTCCAAATTACCAACTGTATTCTTATGCAGTAATGCAATTTCCGAATTAGCTGGTAGTGAAATGCATTAAATTATTCTGACAGCTGAAACAAATTTTTTGCTTCACCTTGCATCTGTAGAAAATGAGATGATATTTTGATCTTAAGTCTTCTTTAATAATTATGTGGATTTAAATCACACTGAAATGAGCCATTTGTTTGGACAGTTGAGTGGGCACAAAATCAAGAATTTGAAGTCTGGTATCTTTATAGTTAAATTAGTAACCGGTGCTGTGTAACTAGGAGCCAAATTCCAGTGTGTTGTTTCTGTATATATCCTGCAAAGGCACTTGAACAAGCATGTTCAGCAACAATCCCCCAAATGAGACATTACAGTATGTAATTGGATTGCTACTATGCATTTTTTTTCTATTAGGAAAGCTCCATCTTATTTGAATCATTCCAGGATTTGGGGTTTTGGTGAACCTCTTTTTCTATACCTCTGTGTAGGGTTTACACAGTAAGTGTTTTAGAGAACTGCCTTTATCTGTGTTGTATAAAGTGGAATGTGCATTTGCAGTGTGGTACTATATGAATATTTATGATTGAGTCTGTAATTATGATGAAAATTATAAACAAGCAGAGCTAGTATTTAAGATGTTGGTAAGCCTTAAACAAAGAGATAGCTTCTGTTACAACAATAAAAAACATGGATAAAGCAGTATGCAAAAAATGAAGGATCTTGTAGTTCAAGGTGGACGTAATCTCACTATGAGGAATTTAAGGTGTTATGAAAACAAGTGAGGACTAGCTATGACTAATCACTAAACAGTGTGCACCCATTAGGTGCATCCTATTAGTCTCTATGATTTAAACCAATATTTTGGTACCAGTATATTTGTTACTCTTTCCATTCTGCTTTTCTCCTTTTGTTGTTTTTCTCATATCAATTCCCAGCTTCCCTCTCTTTCCTTACTGTCTCTTTGGCAACATCTGATCCCCTCAGAGCTATTTGTAAATCAAATCGGTGACTGTCAGTAATGGTCATGGAGGTGCTGCAATAGAATCTGGTGCAGAGGAAGAATTTAAATGAGTTAGAGGTAAGAAACAGAGCTAAGTAATGAGCGTATCCAGTATGAACTAATTCCACATGATGTAAGATGTAAAGGCCTAGAATTGGGTCACTGATGTAGAAATCAAGGGGGCATGCAGTGAGAGGGACACTTTTCATATCATGATGAATTGAAGTGTACTTGTAAACAGACGGTTTACAAGAAGACCTTGACAATAACATGACATAAGATAAATCGGGTATTTTTGCATTAGAAGTGGTAGTATTGAGTTCCTCTTGAAGTCTAGAAGTTTTACAGGTTTCAGTGGAGCCACAGCTTCTATCAAGAAATTATTATACATTGTTTGAAAGCCTTGAGTCAGACTCCCTCTTGGTCAGCAGAGATGTAAATAACATCAGCTGTCATGCTTTAAAATTACAGTCACTTCAAATATTTTTTTTTGACAGATGACCTTAGAAGGTGACTCTAGGTCCATGTATCACTATTAAACAGGATACTAACAAAGCAAAAGCAGGCAGATGAATCCTTAAATGCAGTATCATAGTAGTAGGTGCAAATACTAATAGAAATAAGAGACCAGGATGACCAAAGAAGGTACAATCAAGTGTAACAGCTTATTTGGTATGTTGTTTGTTTAGAATAATTAGCTTTGAGCAAACAGGGATAAGCATCAGTCAGCCATGGGGTGTGTGGAGCACAGTAACCTTTATCTACCCACAGCCTGTGGACTGTTCTTGTACTTACATATACAACCAACCTGTGAGCAAGAATACAGACGGTACGTGCCCAGGGAAGACACTCAGGTATCGAATTAGGGTACGCTGTATGATGTTACACTGTGGAATGGCTGAACGTCACTTCTGCACTGTGAGGATCAGGTATTGAATATAATGCATCAATTATGAGATTGCATCTGGAATGCACAAACCGCATCCGGCGTGACATTGGAGCGGTGTTTCTGCTCCGACGAGGCTGTCTGCACAAACAGAAGTAGAAGTTGTCAATTTCTGCTTGTTTGTAAACTAGAATTTTATAAATGTATACTTCGGTATTGTGTCCTACTGCTGTGATATCGATCCTTTCCCATGTTGTTATTGCATATTACATTAAACATGTTACTGCTGCCAGTTTGACTTTTCTTTTTCTACTATTGTATGTAGTGTCTAGCTTCCTATTTGAGAGATGGCAGTACCATAGATACTCTGTGTTCATTTTTCTTCAAATAGTCTGGCAAACATGAAAATGTTTTGACAAAAGCTGGCCTTTCTGAAATTATGAAGCTTCTTAACATTCTAGGGCTAAAACAAAAGCTAAAAAGACTTTAAAAGCCACTGATGTAATGGAAAACTTCATATGGGAGGGAAAAGGGAGAGAAGTAAGTACTTAAAAGGGCAGCATGTATCTTTGAGTAAAGGCATGCTGGATGACCAAATTTTAGATCTACTCCTGCTTTCAGTGTTTTTGAAGCATGAAATGTATTTTTCTGTTCAGATGTATTGTTCCATAAGAGTGATACATTAGAGCTAATGCTGCTGTAAAGTAGGAAATTCCAAAGGCGGACCCTTTTCTTCTCTTATTTCTAACTTCTTTCCCTAAATAGACTGATTTTTTCAACTTTCTGTACTGAATACAGATAGTGTTCTGACTCATCCACCCTTAAAAACCTCACCAGCCACCATCAGGGGGTTGAATAGCACAGATGTGGTTCTGTGTTCTTAAGTAACTTGAGTGGCATAGTGCACTTTTTTAAGAAGTGATGCTTAAAATCCTGAGTCTCAAAGGATGGTGGGAAAAGATAAAAATGACAGGAAAAGCAAAAATTTTTCCTCTCAGTCTTTACTATGATCAAACTATATAGTAAACTTTTTCATTAGCCTTTTCAGAAAATAGCTTTTAAATAATGCCGAGATATAGAATAATGAAAGTTTTACTTCTTTTTAGGGCACTTGTCTTGCATTTTGTGTACCCAAAAAATAGGCAGGGATGCAGGAACACATGATCAAACCAAATGGAAATGTAATCAGTAACTGCAATTCTCATAGCTGACAGTCAAATTCATCAAGGTTTGTAAAAACAGTAAAATGCATTGATTTCTGAAGGTTGCATTTGTTTATAGGATCAACAGTTATGCTAATCAGAAATCAGTAGTTGTGGCTGAAGGTCAAAGTAGGTGGAAGGATCTTTTTGTTTTTTCAAATAGTTTAAAAGCAACAGGTCTGGTTCCTCACTGAATTTTTATTTTATTTTTCTGAGCAGCGTCAATAGGTGATGTCCCAGTTCAACTGCAGCAAGACTGAAAGATAGTTCCTAAGAAGCTTAGAGTTGGACAGTGTAGCCCATGCTGAGAAGGGGTGAGAACCATGTCAGGAGCATGATTGTTCTTTTCAGCATGATGCTATGTTGTCTGAGGACTCTGAATTAGCTGTAGCCTGAATGTAAAGCTTCAGCACCACAGCCTACCTCGAGTGCTACCAAGTCTAACAAAGCCATGTATCTGTTAATGGGATTGACTTCCTGAAAGGTAATATTTGTCAAAGTTTAGTTTTAGCAAATGGTGGGGTAGGGAGGCTATCCATGATTCAGTTATCTGGCTCAATTCTGATGTCTGAAAAATGTATGAACCAGAAATTACGTGTTACTACAGAGGGTCTCTGCATATCAACAGTATTTTCACTATTTGAAGTGACCACAAGGAAAAAGTAGTGATTCAAATAATGGACAAAGGGGTAGGCAGTTAAATTGCATGCTTTGAATGTTATCTGGTTTTGAATGTCCATTTTCTCTTAGTAACAAGAAATGAGACACAGTTATAAAACCAAAAATAGTTTCATTTTTGTAAATGTAAATGTGATCTAAAATCAAGATATCATTGGCACCAAGTTTTCAAGCAGGTGCAAAACGACATTTGTAAGGTACTAAAAGCCTGTTTCTCACTGAATTTCATATTTGTTTGAGAACTTCAAGTTTTCTGTTCTGTTGAGCAGATAATATGAGCTTTTTTAGTACCTTGGACTATGGTAAATGAGAGTAAATAGTTGATATGAGGTGATTATTGATTGATGAGAATTATGAAGAGTAGTATTTCAGAAAGGTTATTTAGTAAATCTCTAGCACAGTATGTTTTGCTCTCTCTGATGAAGCAGCCATCCTGGGCCATCATAAGGAATGGGTTAATGAATTAAATGGCCCAAGCTTTGGCTTAGTATTTCAACTGCTGTTTTTAAACATCATGAGACATCTGTGGAAGGTTTGAATTTCAAACAGACCGTAGCTTTTGAGACAATCCTAAGCTCTAGTGATTGGCCTAGATGAAGTATGTAATAAATAATTCCCTTTTGAATATAGAGGTCAAGCTACTGACTCCTGTGGATTTGGTGATTTGCACTTCTTAAAATCTTAAGCAGTTATTGTCTGATTTAGGTATCAACACTGGTTTTTATCTTATTAATAGTAAGATTTTAGAGACAAACAATAGTAAAGATTTTAGAGACAAGCAAGGAGTAGAAACCCAAAGGGGTGCCAATGCATACATTGCATCATACATACTCGGTATGTATAATTTAATTCATGTATTGATCATGTACATCACACTGCTCCTTCTAGCCAGTTATGCAGTTTGCATATTTTAATAAGCAAATTATGACAGAAGACAGCAGTCTCCAGCACAAATTTAATTTAATTTAATTTCTAGTGAATTTATAATGAATCTTCTAGGGAACTCTAAGCAGTGACATTCTCCCAGATAATCAAATGAATTTGCTAATTATGCTGTTTTTCTTTTGAAAAAATCTGTATTTGTTAGGAATCTGGAAGAAATAATTATTTTAGTGTGACTGGTGCAATCAACTGGTTTATTTTGAATAAGTAAAATATAAGAGAGGCTAATCAAATGAAGTGCTACTGTATGAGAGTGAAGAGAGAGGCTGACAGGTTTGACAGTAGAATAAAGACCAAACCAAAGGCTTTGTTTTGACATACATGCAGATAATCAGGCAAATTCAAGTCTTTTAAGAGACCTCTTCTGTAAGGGTCACTTTACAGATACGGATCATGTAATCTGAGCTTTGCAGATTATCATTCTACTTTTAAACAAGTACAGGAGAGAGGTTTTTAATTCCTTATTTGCATAGCTGTAGCTTTACACGTTCACATGCTTTTGCCAGTGACATTTGATTCACAGATGACTGATTTACAGTCTTGAGCAAAGGCCCGATTCAGGACACACTTTGTCAGGACTGCAAAATCTACAAAAATTGTTTGGAAGCCTGTACCTGTTGTATCCAACACATACTATAGTGAAGCAGTAGGAGGATGCCTTCCAGTTTGAGGCAGTACTTTTCTTAGGAGCAAGGTAATAATAATTGCAGAGATGCTAAATTTATCCAGGTGTGAATTTGTTTACTTTTTGCAATATTTAGTGGTGTAATTATCTTAAACATATTTCTCTAAGTCAGTTACTGCTTAGATAAAAAACAAACGTGTCGGTTTGACTAAAAGATTACAAAAAGTATAACAGCAAGTAGGTGTTACGCATTGCACTTTCATTTCTGGCATTCTTTCTCTGTGTCATTAGCCAGCAGAAGAGAAATGGCAGATGAGTTATTTCCTAATGAATGGATAAAAAGACTGTCATCTGAATTGCTATTTGAAAGGAAACTCTTGTGTTTAAGTAATTGTTTCTATTAATATTAGATAGTCGCCATGCAGAGAAAGGATTGAGGTCAAGTTCACTTTGCAATAGTTTTTGTACGTAAAAGATGGAACACGCTTGATGTAAAGGTAAACTGAAGAGCAGGTTTATTAACAGGTGGCTTTGACCACTGCTTGACTGTCAGACCAGTGGTTTCCTCATTTCCTATAGCAGAAATGAAAATTTAAAAGATGTCTGAGGAAGAAACAAATAGTAGCTTTTCAGATGAACTTCAGAAATGTTCTTGTAATAAAAGGCTACTGCTTCTTCTGAATGGATCAAATGTATGTGGGAAAATTTGAGCAGATATTGTCTACAATTGTGTTTAGAGTTTTGGGAGTTGCAAGAGGAAACAGGACCCCTGTTCTGGGGTAGGGCCAAGCATGGTGGCTTCAAAGAAAAAAAAAAACTAGACTGGTCTCATGGCGTGCATTTTACATAGATCAGAATGCACATTACTTAAAACAGTGAGCTCAGACACTGTAGTTAAATTGTGTGTTGACAAGAGACTTAAACAATAGCATACCTGATGGGGAATCAAAAAAAAATTGCAAATCAGACTCCAAAAATGCTGTGGAGAAGTCAGTCCTCTCAGGAAAAGCTCTCTCATGCTTAAGAGAGTGAAGGGGGAAGAAGTGTGAGGAAACATGAACCAGGTCCTTGAAGAACTCACATTTGAGCATCCAAGGTTTTTTGTGCATTTTTTAATTAAGAAAGAAAAAGAAAGGTCGTGTTTGTGTTCTAGTCAGATTTCTCACCTATACACAGAGTGCCAGGGCAACCCACAGATTTAATTTTTTTAATTGTTTTTAGTCTTCATATAGACACTTAGGAGTTCCAGTTGAAATTTGCAGATTTGAAAACAAATTGATCTCCTTCTGTGGTTTTATTCTTTGTGCTGTGTTTAGGTCTCGGGAGATTCAAATGTCTTGACTCTTCATAAACACTTTAGAAGAAGTGTTAGAAGTTTGGCCCATGGTTTCAGTTAGACAGTTATATGACCACCTGTTATGGAAATGGAATTCACTCTAGCTGTCCTCCACCAGCAATGGAATAATGCAATTCTGAGGACAGGGGTCAGGTAGTAGGTAGCTTGGGAGGAAGTGTAACACTTCATAAAAGAAGAGGGTGTGGTACCCAGTTTAGCTGGCCATTGTAGGAAGGGGAACTTGGTTGTCTGACTCTGAAGCCTGTACCTCAAACAATCTATGAAATCGCTGTTTAGACTGAGTGATCTTCTACCTTTGCTATGTCTGTATATTCGTTGACAATTCTCTAGTTCCTGTCCTTTGGTTTTGTAACAAATTGTTTTAACTGGGTCAATTTTGTCCGGTTAGATTGGTGATGGGTTGTCCAGTTAAAATGTTAGAATGTTGGTGTGTTTTGCTTTATATACGTGTGGATTAGGACTGCAAATCTGTTATGAAAATTGTCTGTTTCTCAGTGCATTACTTGATTTTCGAATTATCACCTGAGCTGGAAGCTTGGAGTTGCTTGATTACATTTTCCTGTCAGATTAGTGTAGTCCTACCATCTTCTGTATTGTATAAATTGTAGTTAGACTTCTATTGACTTTGTTGTCCAGTGTGTTTAGGAACAGCTTTTCTTTATGTTCATTGAAAGTGTGTTTTTTTCTGAACTAATTGCAGATAATGCTGTGAAAATTTTACATTCAATACCTAAGATTGTAAAAGCAAGATAATAATACATGTTAATTATGTCTTCTTAAAAGAAGCCACTGCATTTGAATTTTGGGCTTATTTTCTCTAGTGTTGACAGGCAGATATTTTTTACTGAGGACTTTTTTAAAGAGGTAAAAGGATTTTTAGCTTTTCTTTGCCCAAAAGCAAGTAGTTTTCTTAATGAACATTTTTAGGAATAAGTTTGGAACTATACTCTGAGGCCCTACCAGTTTTGGTGGGTACAGCATACAATTTTAAATTCTTACCCTTAGATTTTCAAGACTATGAAATCTAATCTTTTGTTTCTCTTAAGCCTGAATTATGATAATTCCTGCTGCAACTACTGAAATGGTGATTCAAGTTTGGGCTTGTAACAATGTAATCTGAGTAAGATTTTTATAAGCAAGGTCATGACTTCAAGGTAGTTGTTCTTCTGTGACTTACCTCAGAGCTGGGTGTATAAATTATTCTTTAAAAAGATACATTCTAAAAAAGGAATTTAGAATTTATTTCAATGTTTGTTCAAAGAGATAAGTTTAGCAAAATAAAGCTTGCAAATGAAATTATTATTTTCTGGTATTTTTGGAAGCTTGCATTGATCTGTTTTCTCCCTTTGAAGGCAAAAGTAGGAATTCTCCCTGAATTCATTAAAAATAGTTACAGTAAATATGAATGCTTTTAAAATGCCACTGAAAAGGCCTTACCATCCAGCTTTTTGCTATTCTAGTTTTATATTCAGCCCAAAATGCCTGTAAATTCCTTTTGAAGAATATTGGAAAGATTTAAATAAAAAATGAAAAAAGTTTTGCACTTGTGTCTGTTTGTGTCACTTGAAATAAATGATTTTATTATTATTATTTGCATAGGCATTTGAGTCTTACTATCATTAGTGAGATCTGTGCTGAAAAGGTTGGCAGTGTCTTGAATGAATCTGCTAACCTTATTTACAGTATATTACTGGAAATGGCTTTACATGTTTTATATACACCCCATATTTTTGGGATGTTCTGATAGATAAATCGTTTTGCCTTTTAAAACTTGATGAACATCAGAAGTTACTTTCAAATTATGCTGTGCATTTCAAGCTGGGATCCTACAAATACTAACCAGATTTGCAAATCGAGGTCAGTGTTGTTTTGGTGTTTTATCATCTAGCTTTCTGTGTCTGATACAGACAGAACACCTGCAAGTTTGAAATGTCACCGTCAAAATCAAGGTAAGGGATTACCTTAGCTTCATGAAGAGGAGGAATCAGGAAATAAAGATATTGTGTAGACATTTCAAAGGCAGCAAGTTTCAACATTGGATCATAAAAATATTGTGTGTGTTGACTTCTTTAGGTGTGGATCACATAACAGCATAGAGTTTTGTTTATTTTTCAATGCTATTTCTCTTTTTAAAAGTACTATTAAAATGATTTGAACTACTCAACTTAGGGACAGTTTAGACTTTGATCTTAACTTACGTGTTTCTAGTTCATGCCAACCATCTCTCGTTAGCTGATTTTGTTATAAATAACCAAAATCTATGCAGACACTACATAGAACTATTAGTGATCCTCCCCCCCGCCATTGTTGTACTCTGTTTTCAAACTCTAGTCTTCAGAAAACTGTCAGTTGTATATAATTTCTTTTCACTCTGCTCATCAGAATGCAGACTAAAAAAATAATATTAAATGCTTTTCTAATGTTCCTATGAGCAATTTGTTTAGCTGCTGTAGACATCAAATGTGCATGAGCTTAAATTTTCAGTCAGTGGGTTCATAGCAGAAGGCAAGGCAACAAAAACAGACAAACAGTTTAATGTGTTTTGGACATTAAATTTGTAATAACTAAACTTCTGCTAAAATATATCTGATGTCTACTTTTGATGTTTTTATGTACAAAGCTGTAATTTGACAATTTTTTTATCTCTACCTTCTCTTTCAGGAAGTAAAATAGAAAACTGTGGGATTAACTATCCTGCATAAATTCTGTAGAGAAAAGTTATCTTTCAGTGTCTCAATTTTGTTTTTAGATATACGTAAAGCTTTCAAAGACATTTTAGAAAAAGAGGATACCACAAGTCACTGACTTCATCCTTTGGTTTTCTTAATGTTCGTTAATCGGTTGTTGCTCGTAGTGATCTTTATCTAAGGGTTAGAATTGAGAATTTCTGTTTTGAACAGAAATTGCATGAAGCTGATGGAAAAATTGAACAGCCTCGAGGGCAAAAAGGGGTCTTTTGAGCTGTTATTAATAATAGGAGGATGAATTTGAAAAGCAGAGGGTGTAAAAGTTCTGAGGAAGTAAACAATTTCTAGGAAGGGAAATCCGCCTTTTCATATGTTTATTTTTCAAAGAGAGGAAACTACCTAATCAGTGAAAAACTTGAGGAATACAAAAAAGAGTATCTACTTCAGGTTATATTACCTCTAACTTCTCATATACCTTAAGAACTCCCTGAATGTGACTGATGTTTTCATTTCTGTTCTTCAAGTCTTTTGTGTAACTTCAGCTGCCATAGATTTGGGTTTATGGTATGGACACAGGTGCTCCTTCCTCTACCCAATGTGCAAAATATGTATAGTCATATTGTTCCAACTCTTTGTTTGTTGCTGTTTGAGAATATTTTCAAGGACTTTTCTCTCCACCTTTCTAGTTGGAACTGACCTTTGTTACATGAATTGGGATCCCTTAAAAGGCCTGATTTTCTTAAGTATACACTGCATCTCATAAAAAATGTGTGTAGTCATATTGGCTACCAGAAGTGGAGATGGAAAGGAAGTCTTATGTCAGAATCATGTCTGTAGACTATCTTCCTTTTGGAAGAATTTATCTGTTCAGAGAGAAAACCTTTGGTGGAAAACATGGCTGCAGTTTTGGATTCTTCAGTAATTAATGATGTTTATTGATCAGCAGTGAAAGTGTACTGATGGAGGAGAACTAGGAAATTTCTAAAAATCCTTTAAGTGATGTCACCCACAACAGCTTTGCTCTTCTCATTGCTGTACTTGCCACTTAAACGAGGATCAACTGTCGTTAGCATAAAAATTAGTTTTGGCCTACAGATAAGGCAAAACAGAGCAATTAACTGGCGACACAACTGTAACATCCTGTGTTGCCTTAAACACTGTAAACATCAGCTTGGCTTTCCCCAGCTAAGAAAAGCATGAATACAGCTCCAACAAGCGTTTCAGACTAATAGCTGGCTCTGCAATTAACAGTGCTGTGGAGAACACAAATAGCAAACGAAAACTGTGGAAGAGCTCTCGTTTTCACTTATCTGAAGCAATACATGATAAATGACTGCATGACAATGTAGTTCTGTTAACGAGAAGACAAAACAAACACAAGCTCAGCACTGATTTCCCCAGCTTTTCTCCTAGTGGGCTAGGACTAACTGGGGTATAGAGTATCCAATGGGGTGTTTTGTCAGCATGCTATAACTTCACCTTTGGAAGCTGAAGAATGTCCTAGAAATTAAGTTCTCCTTTTCCTCCAAGCTACTAGTGTGAGGAATTTCTAGGGAAATTACGATCTTCAGGAATAAAGAGAGTTGAAAAGGAAGGGATCAGTTTTCTGCTTTAGGAACTTCCTATTGATGATGATACATCATATCACAAAAAAGAAACTGCCCAGGTGATTTACCATCACAAACAAACAAACAAAGCAAAACAAAAAGAAACATCACTTAACAGCTTCCTCCTGCTATATCATTCCCTTTCTTAACATAATTATGTAACTTACATGTCTTCAGAGTTACAACGGCCTGTATTTGGATTGTCTGAAAATTACCAGTTTCAGTAGTACTGCAGTTGGGGTGTCAGGATTTTCAAATCCAGAAATTCAGTTGCAAGTTCTCTATGGCGTGTAACTTTCTTGTAGTGATGAAACTTCTCTGACCAACTGCACGTGAGCTTACAGGTTGGGCCCTTACATTTATCTACCGATATGTGAAAGGGAAAGAAAACATGAGGCAGCTACTTGTCTGCATCTGTCTGGGAATCATCAACAATGATACCTGTTAAAGCCTATTTTTGGCATTATGCTTTATTTTGTAAAACCTTGAGAACCTTAATGTTTCTGGCTAAGTCATACATTGATGCTGATCACACTCTGATGCCCTGAGTTTTCCATTCTGGCTCTTGCAGTCTTAGAGCTTTTGAACTTCTCTGCAGGAATCAGTTCATTCTGTGTGAAATTTATCTGTTGTCTTTGTGTGTAGACCTGACTTTTTAACTATAGTCGTTGCTTGCAATAGCAATGAAGCCACAAACTTGACAGGCCACTTCTACCTTATCGGAAGTATAAGGGTGAGATACTGCTTTACTGTGCCCACTGAGCTGATTGGGGCAGTGGAATATGTGTGATGTAGTCCATGGCAGTAATTCAGCTCTACTCTTGAATAAGGTGATTTCTAAATCTGTAAGAGTTTTTTTTAATTGTAGTCCCAATTTAATATAGTATTTTCTTTAAGTCATATTGCTTTCTTTAGCATAATCTATTGGCTAAGCCTCACTGGTATCTATGGCTACCTACCTGCAGGCCTTCAAACTTGCTGTGCTTTATGCAATGCAATATAAAGAAGGTGTAGCCTGGCAGTTGGGCTGCTCTATTTCTTCTTTGACTTGTAGTGAGCGTTTGGAATTTGAGCTTGATTGTGTGTATCTAAATCACCTGAACTGCTACATTTCACACTTAAATTACAGGAAAGGACAATTTGGTCGGAGCTAGAAAAAAACAATTAATGCTAAGGATAACCAAGTACTGGAGTATCTGCATAAGTTGGGATATCTTTATTGTTGGATGCCTTTTAAAACAGACTGATCAAATGTCATGACAGACTGTAAATGTCTGTAAGGAATGATACATTTACTGTTGATTTTCCTGTTGAACAAGATGACCTGGAGATTCCTTCTCTTTGATGATAGAAGGGATCGGAGGAGAGCTGACTCAAATTGTCTGCTGCTTCTCATAGCGTCCAAAGTCAGAATAGTTTGTGACTTCCTACCAGCTGATAGGGCTTGGTTTGTAGCCAGCTCTCTATCTCTTTTCACACCCTTCATGAATAATGAGCCTATCACTTCTATCCCATCAGAAATCTCTTCAGAACCAGTTCAGAGAAACAACTCATGCAAAGCCCTAAGAGTATGTGGTAAAAGCACCAGAGTGGAGCAGAGGTGCAAAATCACCTCCATTAACCTGCTGATCACGCTTCTTTTGATGCAGCCCAGGACAAGGTTGGCTTTCTGGGCTGCAAGCACAAAATGCCAGCTCATGTCTAGTTTTTCATTCGTCAGTACCCCCAAGGGAAAAGCACGTTTTAGGTCTTGGAGCTGCTGTATTTGTCAAATAGCCTTTATGTCCTTAGGCGTGGCACGCTTGGGAAGGTCATAGGGAGTGGCAAACTCCACCTCTCAGGAACTGATGATCAGAGATTCCTTGTGATGTCACAGATGATGGAATGTTTTTCCAGTGATACATTCAATTATGTCATTGTGTGCATCAAGTGTTCATGATGCCCATGGCCTTGGTCACGATACTGGTCTTATAATGGATCTGCTTCAGCACCTTGTGCTGATGGATGCAGTAACTCTCCTTTCTGCTGTTCTTACATTACTTGTAGCCCTTCTCTCAGGTTTTGATGCCAGCATTAGTTGGTTTCTTGTAGGAGCAGGAGCTGGTTTGGTAGGCTCAGGAGTTTTGGCAACACCTTTTCTCACTGCTAAGCAATATGAAGGTGGACAAAGGTGGAGGCAGCATAGCCGCAAGTAGCTTGAGTCTGCTGGTGGCGTGTACCCGAGCTCTTGAAATAATTACCTTGTTTGCACCTTGAAGGACTGATAACTGTCACAATTATGTGAAACTGTGAGCAGCAAAAGTTTGCCAAAGCAATTGTGTCTCAATGAGCTTTTGTCTGACTTCAGCTCTTTTTATGATGTCAGTATTTATCCTATGTTGCCATTAGAGGTGGGAAACCCAAATATAAGTGTTGGGGTGTCCTGAAAACCAGATATTGCCTTTGAGATCAGATTCTTGAGGGTAAAGAAGATATCAGAAAAATATTAGACTCTGGCAGTATTACCTTGTATTCTAAAATGCTGGAAACTTGTCTACACATAGCTGGATGCCTTCAATGCTTAGCACAGTTGCTTATGTCTCTAGGTTGTGTTTTCAGTTAAGTGGATCATAGTAGTAAAATGAGTAAACTGACTAAAGGAATATTTAAGGAAAGATGGTTCTTTACACTGTTGTTTGACTTCTAGTGAGAGGTTTTGTAATCATTTGAAGTGACAGTTACCATTCTCTCCACCCTAGGGTTCAGTGTCTCAAAGCTCCAGTTGTGGTAGGTCTGTTGTTCCCTGTGCTCTATGCTACAAGTAGCAGAAAATGTTAAAATTACTAGATTGGTAAAGCTGAAGGCTGTTTTTTTAATATAGGCCTCTTATTTTTTCACTACTAAATTGCCAGCTTGGGAAATTGGCAAACACCATTGTGTTAATTATTGAAAAGCCTAAATTCCTTTGTGGGTTTAGTCATGGTAATTGGAATAGAAGCTCAGTATGGAGTGCGGAGGTGTAAAGCTGGCCTGGCCATAATCTGGTGGGTTAAGAAAAAGCAGAATGGCATTAGGCCTTATGTACTCTGTAACATAAATCTTTGTGAAGCAGAAGGAAGGAATTGGAATTTGTGTTTCTTCTGTGGATCTCTTTTTCTTTGCATGGACTGGCTAGCTTGAGAGTGACAGCAGCACACAGGAGCATGCATGGCCCCTGAGCCTTGAGAAGGGAGCACAGTTTTATCCATGGATAACTCTGGGAAGGTGTTAATATTTCAGAGTATATTCTTTGGATGTAAATATTTCAGAGTAACTGGAGGAGAGGCAGTTGTTTAAGTTCTCCTTTTCCCTTGGTAAATTTCCTTTATTAAGCTAAAGAGAGAGCTCTGTGAGCCTCATGAAGTATGTGATTACTCTATGAAAGATGGTCCAGTGTCCTCGAAAGACCAGACAATAGCATGACACTTAGTATTCTGTGTCACGGAAGTGAGAGATAGGACTGTAAATCCTTCTGGAAGTTTAATCCAGGTTTTCTGTATCCATGGCAGATGTTTTAATGTCCATCAATATAGTGTTTTTAAAAAAAATGTCTGGTGGGGTAATAGTATCTTCCACGGTTTTAATAAAGAGTGAAAATAATCTGAGAAAATCTTACGGATATTTCTGCCTCGCAAGCTTGTGCAGGACACACCTGTAGCCATAGTGGTTTCACTGTGCTGAAGGTGAGACATTGCTTGCTTGGTATCTTAGGTAACTTTACTGTTAAAAGTCATACAGATGCTTAGAAATTTGAGCATATGTAAAACATATATTTTAAAAGTTGTCACTTCGGATTTGGGCTCCAAAGACCATGTTATTTGAGTTGGTAAATCACAATGAGCGTTACAGATTGAGAGTCCTAGCTTGTTTACATGTTTGTGATGCCCCCAATACCCTTGCAAAAAAATCCACCATTTTACACAGTAGTTTAACACATTCAAGTAGAAAATGGGCATAAAAGAGAAATAACCTTTTACAAAGTTTTTGAAACAATGGACTAGTGGTGTGTATCAGGAGGAAGATTAACAATAAGCTTCTGTTCCCCATTTCCTGAAAAGGCCTTTTCATAGTTATTTCCCAGTACATTTTTAACTGTTTACTCTTGGAACAGGGGAGGTTAGTTTTACTAGCAAAATAGGCAGGCATATTATCCTCTTGGTCCAGTTGCAGAGTGATAGCTACAGTGACTGTAGCCACCTTTCACATCATTATTAGAGCAGTTATATCGTTTGGTGCCATTTATATGGAATTGGTTTAAGTATTGGAATTGTTTGTAATAGAAGACTATGGGGCTCTAAATATTTAGGTAATATGCTTTCAATAGTAGGCTTTTTTTAAATGCATGGGATTTCACTTCAAGGTCGAGACTATCCTTATGTTTTAATGTATTTATTCGGTGCTCAGTTAAAGGCATTATAATTTTTAATGGATTCTATATGATATAATGGTGTTATTAAACACGCTAAAAATTATATCTTAGCTGCTTATTTGCGAAATATCTGACAAAAAACCCCCCCGGCTAGTGGTTTCAGTCTTACATAATTTCAAAGTCAAAAATGAGAACTGAATATAGTTAAAGACAGTTGGTGACTTTTTAAAGAGAATGCAAGTCTGCTGTTCTGTAGAACAACAGCAGTCAACTCTTCATCAACCATCTGCCATTTTGCACAAAGACCAGTTCATGCTAATAAAGTGAGAGCATGATTCTTTGTACTTGATGTCTTGATCCATGTCTTTCAGATGCATGAGTTATCAGTAAAACACTCCTGTGACAAATTCAGAAGGCTGCTTGGATACTCTGCTGGATCAGAAATTGCCTGATAACTCTTGGCTGGCTGTTGAGGAACACAAGTCAGAAAAAACCCCGCAATCCCAAGCTTCCTCTTTTTGGTCTTCCAAGTTTTCTAATGAGTTATATAGGGATGAAACACTCTTATACCAAAGCTGGAAAGAAAAGTTTAGTAAGTTTATTATTAGCCTAATTATGTCAGTGATGTGGGCCATTCACCATTAATCATTTGAAGGAAATGATGAAAAAACTGTCTTTAGTCAGTATGGAGCAGACCAGTGTTTTGTAATGTGGAGAGTTATTTTGTGATATACTGAGACGCTGGAGAACAGGGTTGCTTAGACAGAAAACCATGTGCTAGAAGAGCAATAAAAGAAAAAAGAAAAGAATTCCAGTGTATGAACTTCAGCAAACTTCACTCTCCTTTGAAAGTTTTGTTAAAGATGAGAATTCTCTAACCATATTTTCAGTGTGGGAATTATGAAGCCACAAAGCAGTGATAAATGTTGTGGATGTAATTCTGTACTATTCCCGTAGGTTGTGATTTATTGTCCCTGAGACTTGTAGATAATTTCCCACTTCTTGAAATGTCTTGCCTCTATTGACTCTATTGCCAGGTGTGCTGGGACAGATAGGTTGTGAGAGCAAGACTTTGTAGCCACTTCAGGAGAATCTTTGAACTCTTTTAACATAATCAACATTGAGGCAAGTTATTTGCTTTAGAATTAGGAAAGTGTCAGATGTCACTATCACAGTAACTTGGTTGCCTACCTGTTCTTTCTTGAAATGTTGAGTCCTATGTTCTGAAAGCTTAAGTCAGTTTATTTTTCAGTAGGTGATCCACCTTTTTTGATGTGTAGCTCTAATGAAAATGGAGTGGAGAACAAAATTCAGAATTTGTTGTTTATATGGGCATTTTAATGTTGAGGGTTTTTTAGAAATTCTGTTTTATATGATGGTCTAGAAAATTTTCAAACTACCTTTTTATATATATCTAACTAAAGAAAATGGCATGTGCACTTGTAGTCATTGTTACATGTGNGAGAGTGAACCTGCGTGTATTTTCAAAAGATATTGCAGCATTGTGAATAGTGTGTCTCCAGGCCTCCCGATTGGAGGCCAGAGCAGACCAGTGATGGTGATCGATATGGCCAAGGCTGAGATGTTGTTTCAGGGAGTCCTGTGCTGTTGTTCTAATATGACAGTTCTTAAGCTACTGCCACAACGTGAAGCTGAGCTATGCATGACAACATTGGGCATCCAGATGTATTTAGAAGTAACCTGGCTAGGATGCCAGGTGCAGTTAATTATAAGGGAAGGGGCAAGAACTGTTGATGTAGAAGACAGCTGTCTGCAGTCCTTTCCTACCTAGAAGTTTCCTATCTCTTAGTCCTCAGTCAAGTCTTGATTATTATGGTTAATCATGACTTTTATCAAGTTTATCATGACTTTTGATTAGTGCATAGATTTGCCCTAGTGAGAATTTAAGATGCCGTTATGGTTACAAGGCACTAGAAATTCAGGAATAAGAGAAAGAAGCTGACATATTTTTTTATTATTATTTTTTAAAGAAGTTTATGAATAAAAATGAAACACTTATTAGTGGGAAATTTATACCAGGTTTCCTGTGCTAACACATAATGATTATTCCTAATATATTAAGCAGGAGAAAAAGTATAACCTGACCATCAATAAATAACCTTTTAGTAGTTTTATGATAATTGTAAATATCTTGTGTCAGATATGAGTGAAACAGACCAGAAATGTTCTAAATGAGATGTTGACTAATGAACCTTAATCTAATTCTCAAGAAACAGACTGTTCAGGTATGTGTTCTGGCCAACTTGTGACCATTGTCACCCTGTAATTCCTGAGCATATTCATACTGAGCATAGGTTGTTTACAACTTATTTGATGATGCCAAACCTTAAATGGTAACATCTGTGTGAACTCTAGAAATTAAACTTAAGTTGCTGGAGGTTAATCTTTTCCCACCTATTTTCATCCTCTGACTTTATAGGCATATGATGCATTTGTTTGAATATAGGCATTCCTGGCACTAGGTTCAGTTAGCACATGCATTCATGTACAGGTTTTTTTATGTTACATTATATAGGAACCACCACAAGTAATGCTATATATGACATATGTGTAACAAAGTACTCCATCATGTCCAGGGAATGGCCACACTTCTTCATGGCTACATTGCTTTTCAACAGTGGAAGCTACTGAAAGCACACATGAGACGTTGAAAAGTGTCTTATTTGTAAGATCCTTCAAGTTCATATATGTCTAAGACATTTGGAAGACTAGCTGAATTCTGGGACAAAACATGTGATTGATAGCTTTCCTTCTGTATATGGGTTTTTTCTGTAATCTGCAGAATACTCATTTCAGAGATTGGTCTCAAGAGAGACTTCGACAAATGCAGAGTGCATGCATTGTACTTCCATTCTCTGATGTTAAACTCATTTAATATTATCTGTCCTAGTTCTGTTGAAATTCAAGAAAAGGGTTATTTGGAAAAAAAAAATGAAAGAAGTCTTATCCATACTCCTTGTTTCTTTCTGAGGCAGGTAATGTGCAATTCATTTAGATACATTATTTTATTACTAGAAGGTATTGCACTACTATTAAAATACATGAATAGAATAATCAAAGGAAAAAGCAGTCATTACACCAGGCTGTGCAGTATTTATCTACATATCTTGAAATGTACAGAGAGACTTCTCAGAAAGAGGATTCTTCTTCAGCCATTCCATCTGAAGCTTCAGTAACTCAACTGTCTTTCAAAGATTAGGTTTAGAAAAGGTGAGATTTCCTTTATATGAACCTGTGCAGTGAAGCATGTATGCAACTCTCTTGTCTATCAGTATTTTAAACAATTTTTGGTATCTCTTATCTATGAAGATTTTTTCTTCTGGTTTATGAGAATCTCTGTGCTATAGTGTGTGGTCATGGAGCTCCTGGAGACCTGCACCAAGTACCTTCATTAGCAGTGTGAACAGTACACTTCTATGTCCTGTTTGAATTGTTTAATACCAGCAGTTGATTAAGTCACACTGCCATGGACCACTAAAGAAATTATATATCCATAAAATCAAAGAGATTTTTGTCCGTCTCTGGAAAGCGTAAGGTAACAATCTTGGTGGTAGTGACATATTTGTCTGTTTTACTAATTAGCATACAGATATATTTCTCTTTGAAACCTAGATGGTATATATGATATTTCTGGCATCTAGTGTTTCCTGTAGATAAAGATGATCTGATCCAGTCATTAAAGCACATCTTAGTATATACTGAAATAGTGCTTATGTAAATCATCATCATCATCATCATGGCTAG
>VZRE01006023.1:0-14740 GCA_013396775.1 Cephalopterus ornatus
CCAAGACAGAGCCCTGAGGGACACCACTCGTCACTGATCTCCATCTGAACATTGAGCTGTTGACCACAACTCTCTAGTCAGAGGACCACAGGTGTGGGAACAGTGACTTTCCATTTGTGGACACTTAAATTGTGAGGGACCAGCTGTATCAGTCAAATGTTCTTAAGTCTGTGGGGCCTGATGAGATTCATCCCAGAGTACTGAAGGAGGCAGTGGATGTTATAGCAGGATCCACCTCAATCATCTACCAAAGGTCTGGGGAGATTGGGGAGGTCTCCACTGATTGTAAGAGCAGCCCTGCAGAAAGGGATCTGGGGGTGCTGGTCGGCAGCAGGCTCAGTATGAGTCAGCAGTGAGCCCTGGCAGCCAAGAGGGCAAATCACATCCTGGGGGGCATCAAACACAGCAGAAACAGCTGATCGAGAGAGGTGATGATCCCACTGGATATCCTGTGAGGAGTGACTGAGAAGTCTGGCTCTGTCTAGTTTGGAGAAAAGGAGGCTGAGAGGTGACCTCATGGCTCTTTACAGCTTCCTGAGGAGGGGAAGTGGAGAGGGAGGTGCTGAGCTCTTCTCCCTGGGATCCAGTGATAGGATGTGTAGGAATGGTTCAAAGCTGTGCCAGGGGAGGTTCAGATTGACATTAGGAAACACTTCTTTACCGAGTGGGTGGTCAAACCCTAGAACAGGCTTCCTGAAGACATGGTTGATGCTCCAAGACTGTCAGTGTTTCATAGGCATTTGGACAATGCCCTTAACAACATGCTTTAACTTTTGGTTAGCCCTGAATTGGTCAGGCAGTTGAACTGGATGACCATTGTAGGTCCCTTCCAAGTGAAATATTCTATTCTATTCTATTCTATATCTGAGGCTACAAGGAATGTTTGATGCTTCTCACCGAGGATGGAGCAGAGGAAAACTGTCTCCTTGCCTCCAGGAGGTGTGCGCTGGTTGAGGAGCTGTGTTACCATGTTAAAGGAGCTGCAGGAGGTCAGACATCTGCACAGCATCAGAGATAATGAGGAAAAAGATTAACAGGATCTTCTCAGAGATCCTGCAGAGACAAGAGCCCAAACTCTGAATTGTACTGAAGGAGGGGCAGACAGTGTCTGTGTTTATCAGGCTGGAAAATGGAAACTACCAAGATGGCAGAGGCTGGAAGCTTGTGATATCTGGCACTGGGAGGATGGGTCCTGCTTCGCCAGCAGAACTGCAACTACAGAATAGGTTCTATAGTTCTGCATCTGGTTGCAGATGAGGGGCTGGGAGCTCTGTCCAATGAAACATCAGAGCTGGCTGCACCTGAACCACGCAGCAACAACAGGAGGAAGTGGTGAGTCATTGTAGTGGGAGACTCCATTCTGCAGGGGAGATGTCGACCTGACCTGCTGTACAGGGAGGTTTACTGCTTACCAGCAGCTCAGATCCAGGATATTAATGAGAGATTGCCAAGGCCTGTGCCCAGACCTTGGACTATCCCCTGTTGCTCATCCACATAAGAACCATGCTGTGATACTGACAGAAGTGCTGCTTTTCTAACACAAGGGTTTATAAATATTTCTTATATCATGCTTTCTTTCCCACATACTTTTAATTACAGAACAGTAACAACTTTACCCAATTTGAGGGTGTTGCTGACAGTGCTATCAATGCCTATGTTAAACATGCACCTGGATCTCTCTTCTTTGAGGGGAAGATGGGCAGACACAGGATGGGGGGATGGGACATTTCTCCCCCCAGAAGCTACAGAAAACATATACATGTGTTTGTCAATCTAGGATGCCAATAAAAAAAAAAATTCCATAAACCTCATTTCTTTGTGGCAAGCCATGAATAAATATGATTAAAAGAATTCTAAAACTTCCTAGCTATAGGCAAAGAAATAAGTTATGAGGAACTTGATTATTTATTATGACCATGCATTTTTCAAGGGTCACATCAGATAAGGGGTGATTTCTCAGATGTACCACACTGATGTCAAGACTATGTTCATAGACTGAAATTGCATAACACAAATTAGAAATAAATAATCTAAGATTGGTTTGTGATAACTGTTCAACACTAGAAAAGAAATCTCTCTCAATCAAATAAAAGTCACGGTACTGTTTAATAATAAGGCAGTTACATGGAAGGCTAGTGAAAATACTTTTTCCTCTTTATGGATTTTTTAATTTCATGCATTTGACAGGACTGCATAAGTGGTGGGTATCTTTTGTTTGGTGTGCATTTCCCCTACACACAACAAAAAGAACTCGAATTTGAGAAGATGTAAAAATGTGACTTTTTATAGTCACAGGCAATAGTAAAAAGTTTTGGGGCATAGAAAATATCTAAATCCTGAGAAAAGAGAAAAACATGGCTTGAAATCAAATTGAGTGTGCTCTCCTTCAATGTCGAGCAACATAAAAAATAGTCATGCTAGTCTTTGCTTCTGTTGAAAACAAACCATAACTTACTTGTGCCTGAAAGCAGAGACAAAGGAACAATACTGGCAGCTGTATTTGTCTTCCCGGGTAAACATAGCCAAAGCCAAGTGACTCCTCTCATGAGATCGCAGACCCTGCATAGACATCAAAACCCGGTCACACTGGCTGCAGTGGTAGCCCCCAGGCCTGGTTTCATCTTCCAAGGATGCTCTGGATTCAGCTTCTGTAAATTCCACAGGGTCTTTGGCTTCCTCAAAACCCTCCAAAGTTGTTCTTGAAGAATCTTCAGCTTCCTGATAAAAAACACATATCCCCCCCAAAACCATCAATTCTCTCTCCCTTCTGTCCCTCAGTCTCTTATGTACTAATTTTAACATCTAGGTTTCCCACTCCATTCACTTTCTAAAGGTATACCTACCATACTCCACTAATGACTTTATGTATAGAGTTCAGTCATATATATATATATGCATATACATTAAAAAACAAATGACACATCTCTTAGTCCCTTTCTTAAGTGTTAATTAGCATAGCACACATTTTGCAGCAGCATTAAAACTGAAAAGCATATTTATATCATGTTTTTTGGGTCTTGTATTTTAGTTTTTGTTCCCTACTGTTGAGCAAGTAGTATCTACTTGCTCAAAAGATGGTATTGACCCCACATAAACTTTACTTGAGAAGCAGAGAAAGAGCAGGAATCATCTGATAGAAGGGAAGCACCCCATTCTGTCAGTAGGATTGGATAAGCTAAAGGAAGGTCAGGGGAAGCTTTTAGGTACAACTGTTTAGACTCAGACTCAGCAACTTTACACAGCACACAGTTGATGTCATGAAATAGGCATGCTTTAGGTCACATTCTGAGGACTGCATAATGAGATTTTGCTGAGTACTCACTCTCTGCAGCAAGAAAAGGAGAACTGCATAACCAGATCCTGCAACCTTACCGCACCTGAACTCCCCCTGCACAGTCTGTCCTCAGACATTCTAGCTGGTCTTCACTTCCATAGGGAGGAAACAGCAGCACATTTACAATTAACCACTTAAATTGGACTCCTGTCTCAGCTGGCTATTTTTTCTATATTTTCTATATATATTTTCTATAATTTCACTTTTGCATATGGGTTGGAAAAAAAAAAAAAGAAAAGAAAAAAACCCCACACTTTAGGGTCTAAGAAAGCAGAAAAGTAGCCCAGAACGGCTGAGGGAGAAGCTTGTGCTCATAAATCAAGTCTTTCAGCCATCTGTGATATCAATTCCTTTGTGTCAAATAAGAAATGAGAAATAAATAGTTTTTGTGCCCAAGATGGAGAGCAGAAGAAAGTCAAAACATCTTAAAGTAAGCAAAATATGCTGCAGAAATATGAAGAATTAGATTACAATGTCATGCTTAACTGTTCAGAATGCCCAATCCAAAACCCATTTGTCTCCATGGGACCCCTCTATGGGCTTTCAGTTAGGCCTTAATATCAAACAAAAAAATGCTGTCAGTTCACAGAATTCTCACCTTTACTGTATCTGACACAGAAGAAACATTCCCATACTGGACATGCTTACGGAGATGATTACAGATGGCTCGGAGTGTTGGATGAACTTCCACACAAAATTTACATTTGTAGCCTACTACTTTTCTCTCCTTAAGGTTTGAAGCATTTTCCAAGTGTCCAAAAGCCTATTGAAGCACATGAGTATTAATCAGTTACACTAATGTAATACTGAAACATGCTTTGAATATCTCACTTTTAGGAATATACTCAGACCAGGGAAATAGCCTTTAGTGTACACGTGTATTGGGTCTGGCTGGCACGGAGTTAACTTTCCCCATAGCAGCCCTCACAGTGCTGGGCTTTGCATTGGTAGCTGGAAGGGTGTTTTGGCTACTGCTGAGCAGTGCTGGCACAGCATCAGTGCTGTCTCCCCAACATTCCTCCCCCTCATCCCCAAAGACCAGTAGGCTGGGGGTGGGCAAGATCTTGGGAGGAGATATAGCTGGGACAGCTGGCCCAAACTGACCAATGGGATATTCCATATCATATGACATCTGCTCAGATATCAAAGCTAAGAGAAAGGGGGGGAGGAAGGGGTCATCGTTTATTACGTGTTGTCTTCTGCAGCAACCACTGTGTGTGCTGAAACCCTGCTTCCCGAGAAGTGGCTGGACATCACCTGCTGATGGGAAGCAGAGAATAAACCTTTGGTTTCCCTTTGCTTCTGCATGCAGCCTTTGCTTTTGCTTTATTAACCTGCCTTTATCTTGACCCACGAGTTCTTTTCTATCTTATTTTCTTCCCCCATGTCCTGATAAGGAGTGGGAGTGATGGAGTGGCTTGGTGGGCACCTGATGTCCAGACAAGGTCAACCCACTACAACATCCTATTGTGCAAAACTTCAATCTAAATTTGCACTGACTTCTATTAAAGCCCTCAAAATAGGTGGACAGGACATGCACAGAAAAAAACCTTGAGTATCTGCATAATAGTAGTGCCCTAGAAGACCATTCATTTTTAACTTACAAGACCAAGTCATACTCTTTGATGGTTCCCCTCCCCTGTCCAATTGTATGTTTTTCTACAGCAAGTACTCCAGATGGGGAGAAGGGTACAGAAAAGATTAGCAGAATTTGGTCTTCTGTTCACAGGAATACTTGCCCAAAGCTTGAAGTTTTTGGATAGATGCACTTAAACATCAGAAAATGTACTGAGAAGGAAATTGCTGTGTTATTTCAAGGTACATGGATGAGCAGTAGAATGGGATATTTGTTAAAAAATCTATGAGAAAACAAACAGCAACCTTGCAAAAGATACAGATAGCCATCCATAAGGGTGGGAGGAAGGAAGAAAGATATGGAAAATCCTGAAGGAAACAATTGGAGGGAGCAGAGCTTCCCATGGAGCCTAGGAATAGGTGGAGAATTAAGGAAATTAAAGTAGAATATGTAACCGACTAATAGAGCCCTTTGACATGCTGAGTCACTTATTAACCTGTGTTCATTTGGCTGTTAAAGTTAATGTGAAAGTAAGTATTAGTAATAAGGAGCCTCTTGACATATAGAAGAACAGAATTTGGTTTGTTTTTCACCCTGGGGAGAGGAAGCAGAGAAGACCAGACACACAAATCCTTACCCTCTCTTGTTTGAAATCCGTAAAAGCACCATCTGCATATTTCTGCTTGCTCAAAAGCTGTTTCCTCCTCTCCTGACGTTTGGCACGCTTCTGGAATTCCTCATTGTGACTATTTAAGTGTGAGGTCAGCTGTGCCATGCTATGCAATTTAGTATCACAGTGCTTGCACTGGTAGACAGCATTATGAGAGTGAGTGCCACTTCCCAGTATGGTAAAGTCTCTCTTCAAATCCTTGCTGTGGTGATCAGTATAATGCATGCACAGCAGCTCTGCTGTGCTGAAGGACAGCTTGAAACATTTTATGCATCTGAAGGGAAGCCACTCAGTTTCCTGAGCCTTGCTCTCCATCTCAAACTTTTCAAAGTTATTCCTTTCCTCATCTGGGGTTGACTTGTCATGTTCATCAGCATACACGGCAGTGAAGTAGTCCCCCAGCTTGCTCACATGCTGCTTCTTAGGGAAAACACCAGGGTGACGCTTCATGTAGTGGGACACAATACCTTTCTTGCTAAAAGATTGAAAGGAACAAAGTGAGCACTTCTTCTTTTCCACAGCCCTTCTCAGCTCCTCACTTAACTGAGGAGTGTCATCTTTGGGAGGAGATGGAATGATCACTTTATTGGGTTTGTCGCTTACTGTCCTGGAGGCTGCTAAACAATGAGTGTAGTAAGCATCAATGTCGTGTCTTTTCTGGTAGTGTGCTGCAAGCCCTTTACGGATAGGGTTAGTGTAGGAACACAAAGCACACTTGAAAAGGTTGTTCTTGCCTTCTGGTTGTGCCCGAACATTATTATGTTTGATGCGGTAGTGCCTGGCTATCCCCTTTCGTGTAGAACAGAAGTATTTGCAGAGCTGACACCGGAACACTGTGTGAGACACTAAGTGAGAACTGGAGAAATGAGGTGCTGGGATAGAGATTTCTCCAACATTATCAGCAGCAATTTCTGGGGAGGCCTTGATTTCAGTCACCATGTCTGGCTCCACTGAGGCAGACACCTTTGGTGGTGACTTAACAAAAACATCAAATTCAGGTTGATCATGATATTTCTCATAGTGAATTTTGAGCTTCTCCAGTGTGCTATGGGTGTAAGGGCAGAGTTTGCACCGATAAGCACCATAGCCTTGCTTGAAAATCCTACACGTCTCTTCTATGTCCTTCTGGGCAATGTGATTCGACTGTTCTACATCATGCACAAAGTCTTCAGCAGTGACTTTTACTGATGGGTGCCGTTTCTGGTAATGCGTGAGGACACCATGAATGCGTGTGTTAATGTATGGGCAATGTCTGCACTTGTACACAGCCCCTGGAGTAATGTCTGTGTCCTGTGCAAAGTCAGCAGCTTTCACTTTCATGCCAGGATGCTTTTTGCCATAATGTGTCAGGAGGCCATGCAAGTTATTGTACTCAGACTGGCAAACTGTACACTGATATGGAGTGGAGATGGCAGGGTTTGCAGAAGTCAGCTGAATAGTTTTTTCCTGGGAAAGGCTGGGGTCCTCCACATCCTGCTCCATCTGTGATAGTACCTGGTTTTCAGAATTAATCCTGGCCCTAACTTCATCAAGTCGTGTGCCAATTTTCTCAGCAGCATCTTTCTCCTTAATGATATCTAACAATACAGATTCATCCCCATTCATAGTCCAAGGGTGAAAAGCCTGGTAATGATTAGTAATATCCCAAATGGAAGATGCTTCAAAAATGCAGTCTCTGTATTTATAGGTCTTTGACTCTGTTGGCATCACTAGGGTAGGAGAAGGATCTAGACCTACCCAGAGTTTAGTTGCCATATACGTATAGTCAACATAATGTTCAGGATGTCTCCTTTGATAATGCACAAGCAAACCACTGGGTTCTGTATGTGAATAAATACACCATTCACAGTGATAACCAGCTTCTATCAAGCCATCCAGAAATGCCCATCTCAGAATGGACGTGACCGTGGCTTTCAGATTCGGGTGGTCTTTCTTAATATGCCTCCTCAATGCATAGAAATAAGGTGATGTGTAGCTGCACTGCCTGCATTTGAGGGCTCTCAGCTTTGTCTTGTCCTGTTCAGTGCTGGAGGTGTAAGCAGGCAGGCTGCCAGATGATTTCTTCTGGTTACGATCACAAAGGCTTCTAATGATGGCTGTGTGCTGCCTAATCACATCTGCATTGGCTTTGAAATCACGATGCTTCTTTTGATAATGAATGAGAATGCCTTTCACAGTCCGGTTTCCATAATCACAGTGCTGGCAGAAGAACATTTCATTCTCAGTGATATTTGCAGAGCTTTCAGAACTGCCCTGGCTTAACTGCTGCACTGACACTGGCATTTTCTGAATCCCAGGTGGCAGCTCACCAGCCTTCATCATTGCCACAGTAGGGGGTGCCTGCCTGATGTACTTGGCAGTGACCTTTATTTCTGGATGTCTTTTCTGGTAGTGAACAAGCACTCCCACAACTGAACAGTTGCTGTATGAACAGTGTTTGCAATAGTAGAGCTCAGGAGCAAGGTCTGGGAGCAGTGGTGGGGGAGGTGGAGGTTGAGAAGCCAAGTTGGACAGTTTTGAGGAGACAAACACTCCCATCTCAAAAGACATTTGAGCCAGGGCAGAGCCCCTGTCAACAGATGCTATATGCATGGTCTTCTGAATTCTGAAATATGATGCTTTTTCTTCAGGGTGTTTTTTCTGGTAATGCACCAGAACTGAATGCATGTTAGGGCTTGCAAATGAGCACACATCACAGTCATAAACAATCACAGAACTGACCGAAGGTGCCTTCTGGTTTTCATATTCAGGACTAAAAGTCTTTGTGGCACTTCTGTTAAAACTTGCTGGCACAATAGTCCCATGAGCCACAGGGGTGGAGGTTGCCATAGTTTTTGGAGCAGAATTTAAGATCTCTCTCAGTGTCTGAGACTCTGTGTTTAGCCCCTCTTGCTGCTCAACAACATAGCTTGAAAATATCATTGCATTGTTAATTTTCACTGTTGGATGCATTCTTTGGTAATGCGGCATCAGGCTTCTAACATTTGGGCTAGTGTAAGAACAGAAGTGACAGTGGTAGATCAGATCAGAGTGATCAGAGTTCAGTATATTCATAGCTTCAGGGTGATGCTCTCCATAGTGTTGCTGCAGGTCTTCAAAGTTCATATAGTCAGTATAGCACTCAAGACATCTGTATACTGCACTGTGATCATTTGGATCCAAGATATACCTAAAGCTGAATTTTATGTAGGGGTGCATCCGTTGGTAGTGGGTGCTAACACTCCTGGCAGATTTGTTGCTAAAATCACAGTGTTTACAATAGTAATGCCTGCCAGAAACATTAATCTCCACATTTTTGTTGTTCTGATCAGGGTCATTCATATTTGGCTGGCTTCCCAGAGCAGAGGTATTAGGGCTCTGTTGATCTTTCATGTTAATGGAAGAAAAATAATCTTCCTCATCTTCAGATAAAGTGAGCTCGATCTCTGCTCCATTGTTGGAATTATAATCATGATGCATGTTTATGAAGTTTGCATCCTTCTGGGAATCATTAGTCTCTCTCCCCCACATTTGCTGGGCTGTGTAAGAACTAGAAACCGCCACCATTGGTTTTGTTTGTTCTTCTTCTCTGTCTAATTCTACTTCTATCTCCACCTCATCTTCCTCCTCTTCCTCATAATCCTCTACATTAATCACAGCATCTTCTTGCTGCTTGTTTTGGTTTATTTTGCTCTGCAGGTTGCTTGCTATTTCATCAATTCTAGTTCTTTTCTTCACTGGTGAGAGATCCAAGGGGCAGTCATTTGACACCTTCCGAGTGACCTTAGCAACAAAGTTATTTTTAGACGGGAGACCAAGAATTGAGATCTGGCTTTTCTTCACTGTGCTGACAGAGGTAAGAGCATCTGCCTCACTCCCTTGAGGCGTGTTGGATGGCAGTCCATCGTATTTTGGTAAGTTGTCACAAAATGAGTGTTTATGCTGCTGATGAACTCTGAGGCCTTTCAAAGTAGTGGTAGAATAGTTACACATTGTGCACTTATAAGGATGCTGTAAATGGGGTTGAGGCAACTGCTGCTGTTGCTGCTGCACTGTTTCCATCATCCCAGCTGACTTTCTTCCATTTATAGTTCCACTTTCAGAAGAAACCATGTTGTCATTCAAAGAGGAGACAATGTTTTCACTCTGAGAATTCACAGTGTCCCAGTCTGATGTTGTACGTGCGTGACATTGCCTATGAACTCCAAGCTTTAACAAACTCTTACAGGTAAAAGGACATTCATTGCATTTGTATACAGTTGTCTTCCCAGACAGGTGGATATTCTCAATGTGACGGGAGATGCTTCGGCGGTGCATTGTAAGGAAAGGACAAAAAGGACATTGGAACCTGTTCATGTATCTTCTAAAGGAAATCCCTTTCATTTCCAACAGCTTGTTGCCATTAGATCTCATCAGTTGCTCTGCAGATATTCCTGAAGTCTGGTTGTCCACTGAGTTCAAGCCATTCTCACTGTCCACTTCATTTAGCTCTTTGTCTGAGCTGGAGTCATTTAGCACACTGCTTGTTTCCAAGTCAGCAGAGGAATTTGTCATGTCAGCAACTCCATAGTGGGATCTGTCAGGCAAATAGACCATGCCGAAGTTGTGAGGTAATTTAGACTTCATTTGAGGATAAGACACAGAATAAAACTTAGAGGATATAGAAGAGTTGGGCCTGATAAGAGAATTGCCCATAGAGCTTCTGAAGTTTGAGACATCAGCATTCAACATATCACATCCTGTCATATTCATAGAGATATAAGTAGAGTTTGGGGAGGCATTCTGGGCTCTCTTACTCTGCATATCAGGCACACTAGTTCTGTCTTGTTCCTGTCTCAAACTTGACAGTATTTTCACCATGCTGCGGTGCTTCTTCATCATATGGTCACACCAGCTCTCCCTTTGAGGTGTCTGGTAACTGCACCATTCACAGCAAAAGTTGCCTCTGGACTTTGTTAGAGGCTTAACCGTGGACTCCAAAATGCTCCGTTCTACCACCTCCTCAGGCAATTCCTTGCAGGGTTCCTGCACTGGCACAGAGGCAGATGTCAATTCAGATACAGCAGAGGCAGCAGTAGGAGTTAAACTCTCCTTCAGATTTTTTTTGTGATACATTTTCTGGTGCTTAATAATCCTTGTGCGCCTTGGTGATTTGTAGGTGCAGAACTGGCAAGAGAAAACTTTGCCAAATCCCTCGTGCATCGTGATGTTGTAATTTAAGGATCCAGCAGTGTGTGACTCTACTGAGCTTCCCCCAACTTGTGTTCCATGAACCTTGCGAGTGTGCTCTATGAGTAGGTTTTTAGATCGGAAGTAACGCACACAGAATTTGCACTGGAAAAACTTGTTGGTTGGTTTAGGATTTGGAGCCATATGCTGACCATAAAAACTTTGGCTCTGGCTATAATAACTTCCAGTTCCCACCTGACTTGTTGTATTTTGTCCTAAAATAGGAATTTAAAAGTAAATATGTAAATAAGTAAAATTAGACAGTTTCCCCCCATCTACCCATATGAATACACACACATCTTGAACACATTAATCACATCAGGATTTCCCTCATTTATTTATTATTAGATCTGTGCATATGAGGATGGTCAGAAAACTAACAGATGGTACATAATTTGGGATAGACAATTCCCAAAATAAGCATCTTGAAATAAAAAGGTACACTAATAAAGTTCTAAACTTTTCTAGAGCTCATGGTCATGTAAAGAAATGAAAAGAAGCGATATGATAAAGCATGTGGAAAATAGCGAGATGACAAATCCACACATTTGCATTTGCAAAAAAAATATGTCTGCAGCTAAACATCATCCACTTCACTACTATTGTGATAAAGGTAACATTTTTTAAAAAACATGCCAAGGCATACCAATTAAAATGCACTGAAATAAGTCACATGTGAGATAGGGGCTTAGGGTTGAGGTTTACCTGCTATTTCATTTGCAGTTGTAAATTCATCCTTTACAAAAGAAAATTCTATCTCAGTCTGGTTGCTAGCATTCACGGAGCCAGATCTCAGCTCGCTAGGATTTTCCTCAGAGACATCTGTTGGCTGCAGAAAAGCAGTATGAACATCCTGAATGTGAGCTTTTAGGTCTTCATAGGATGGAGCTTGGAAATCACAGCCATCACATTGCAGAACCTCCATGGTTCAGGAACTATCTTCTGCATTAGAAAATTCTGCAAGAAAAACAAGGAAAGGAGAAAAGAGGCAGGGGTTTGTTTTGGTTTGTTTTTCCCTGTTTGGTTGGGTTTCTGAGGGGTTTTTTGTTTGTTTTTACAGAAAGGTCATTCAGTGAATTCTGGAAATATATTAACACCAAGCTTCCTATCACTATTGTCTTGGTTTCAGCTAGGATAGAGTTAATTTCTTCTCAGTAGCTGACTAAATGTCTCAAGTCTCAATGACTCAAAGTCTCAACGACTTCATGATTTCCAGAAATTCCATAATTACTGCATGTGGGGATTATGCAGGCTGAAGGCCTGGAAAGAACCAAACCTTAACAGCAGGTTTTGGGCCAAGCAGAGTACAGAGCAATTCATTACAGGAATGGATTGCAATCCCAAAAGCCTGACATGTCCCCAGGTAACAGCTAGCAGCCAATCAGATGCCACGGTTACAGTTTTTGCCTTATAAGGAATACTTCCATGTTTGTGTAAGGTTATAAAAGGCTGCATCCTTTGAATAAAGTTCTCTCAGTTCCTCTACCCCGCTGAGTCCATGCCCTCATACATCACAACTGCAGTCTAAAACTCAACATTTAAGAGGCATCAAAGCAATTTTGAGTCAAAGAAAGACCTATCTAGGTAACTTGTGTGTTGCCGTTATCAATGCTACAGTCAACCTTCTGACAAATGACTACTGTTCCAATGGACTTTGTCCTCTAGGCTTTTCCATTACTCAGGAGAGAGCTGTTGTTAGGAAGTCTGTCTTTCTAGCAGCTATATGCTAGAAGAACAACCACATTACTCCCAAACATTGATTCACTGAAACTTACAAACAGATGACAGTGGTTTCTGCTTCTATAAGACTCACTCTAACCTTTTTGGAAGCTGAGAAAGTCCTGTCAGTTTAATTGCCTGCTATTAAAAACACCCCTTAAAGTGGAAACACTTGTCTTTCTTTTCAAAATCTTGTAATTCCTGACTTCAGTGGAAAACATAAGCATAATTTCAAAGTGAGATCTAAATGTGTGTATCAAGAATAGAATGATATGCATTGGAATTAATTCCACCAAACACCAAGAACATCTCCACTCTTAGTTATAACTTTTACAGAGTTCCATTATGGTCTATTATTGGGCACATATCTTTGGTGGGATAGGAGTTTGAAGAAGGGATGGACAGTAAAAAGAATAGGAATACTACAAAAGTACAATGGAAACATAAATAACAGTGATCTTCCCTAAACACTTCATGACTACACTTATTAATCCCAAACCTCTGTATACTGTAATGTACAAAGTAATAAAATTTAGCAAGATCGAGTTCAGTATGTGACCAATTAATCCCATTTCATGAAATACTGAGGAGGAATTTATCACTAGACTCTTAGCTTATGTACTGCCATAAACAAAATGACACAAAAAATTCAAGAAATACAAAAGATTGAGACCCTCCTGCCCTGTACAGCAATTGGGTACAAAAGCAACCTATTATTTTAAAGTAATAACTCATTTATTAAGTTTCCCACACATTGTGCTGGGCCAAGATAACCTAGGAGTTCCAGAGGTCCAAGATGCAATAGCAGACAAAAACATTTTATTGTGAAAATTCAATTTATTTACTATAGAAAGTAAAACTATTTCTATAGTAAGATGAAAAGCTGCTGCAGGCAAAAGAGTCTCAACTCAAGCAATTTTACTTCATTTAGTTTACTGTCAACTTCTTTCTGCCCTTCCTTATTTCTTACTCATCTTCCTCCACTGCTTTTTGCTTCTTACTGCTCTGCTCCAGTGTGGGTTCTATCATGGGCCTCAGTCCTTCTTGAGGTTGTCAATGCTCCTATGTGGAGCACCTCCTTTCAAGAGTGTGCCTCCTACCTCTATTGGCAACTGCCCTTAAATATGTTTGAGCAGGGGCACCATACGCTCCTCTGATTTTTTGAAAGTTTGGCTCGCAATGAGTTCTTTCAATTTTTATCAGAACTGGCTGGAACTGGCTGTTCATGGCCTCCTCCCACACTGCAGCCCCTTGCTACCAAAACCCAGCCATTTATGTTCAATATAAAACCCTAGGGCACAAAGAAAGGACACTGAATAAAATAATGCTTTGTCTTATAGCCTGCTAAAATTAACTTCTGGCAAGTCTATTTCTGGACAGTGAGCACACAGACATTCCTTATGTTTAATCTACATTACTATGCTCACTGCAGTATCTGTTCCCCACCACCTTCAACAACAACAAAAAAACCCATAACATAACCAAAAAAGGAAAAAGTGGTGCACCAGGTTTTTTTCAACTAGCAAAACTGCAATGATTAAGATACTCGAGCTTTTATTTGTAAGCACCAGATTAAATACTTTGGAAGAGGTTACTATTTGTTCTGAGACCAAATTACAGTGGTGAGTGAAGTGCCACACCATGTCTTCTTAGCACAGTCCATTAGACCTGAAAACATTCCTTTTTCCCATGGAGCAAATGACTCCTGCATTTAGAGCACTACACAGACAAGCAGATCATCCATTTTTCACTATCTGTTCCCCAAGCTTAGTTTTCTCATCTCAACAATACAGCTCTGCTGAATGTGTTTATCGCACTTTCAAGACATGAGCTCCCACTCCACTGAAGCTTTAAGACTCACTAAGCTGCCCTACTCCTCTGAACTTTGGAAGCAGCCATTTTAGCTCAGAAAACTGCACTCAGTCGCTCATAGCTTCTTGCCTGTGATCAACATGGCCTCACTTTGTATCAGATTCGTCTCTGGTATACAGGATTATTTTTTCCCTTCCATGATACAAAAATCCCAAAACAAAAAAAGCCCATCATTATCTAAAAACAGGACTCTCCCTCTTTTATATGATTTATCTCCCCTCCCTCTCGTGGTTTAGGAATGGTACTCCCCAGTTCAATGCCCCACAGAGACTCTCCAAACCACGCGCCGCTCTCTCTCACTCCCCCGCTTTTTGCTTCCCCTTCCCCTGCGGCAGGCTGAAGAGGAGAACTGGAGGCACAA
>VZRE01006033.1:0-14956 GCA_013396775.1 Cephalopterus ornatus
TTTTTTAAATACCACCAGGGATGGTGACTTGATCACTTCTCTGGGCAGCCCCTCCCAATGTCTCACAACCCTTTTAGTGAACCAGTTTTTCCTATTATCCAATCAAACCCTCCCCTGACACACCTTGAGGCCATTTCCCCTTGTCCTGTTGCTTGTCACCTGGCAGAAGAGACCGATCCCTACTTGGCTACAACCTCTCCTCAGGGAGCTGTAAAGAGCAATGAGCAAAAGAAAGTTTGCCAGAATTTCGGCAGTGTTTTGAATCCTGGACAAAATAAAATAGTCCACATCGGTGGGGAGACATAAGGCCTGTAAAACTGAAGCTATAATGTTTTCGGTTGTCAGAGTTTTAAGACATGTTCTAGTGAGAAGTGATAGTTGATCTGATAGTACCAGATCTGCCATGAAATATTTATGTTTGTGTACATGTAGAAATGTTTTAAAATTCGTATAGCTCACTGAAAGAAACAAACATTTCAGATATTACAGCTTTAATCATCACAATGATGCTTAAGTTGCTTCTGTAGAGCTGCAATCCTCAAGTGACAGGTCAAGAGCCTGAGCAAGTCGTGAGGTGTTAGGAAATAGCCGACAGAAAGCAGTAGCAGTAGCAATTTAGTTTCCTGTGACCTGTCCGGAAGCTCAGCTCTTTCTAGGTGGGAAAGTGAGAAAAGACTGTAGTGACTGACAGTAAGCACTGCCTTTTGTTACTGGCGATTGCTCGGTTTCTGCAAAGAACTGAAGAAAACACAGTCACTTCCTGCCAGTTATCCCTGTCCAACACCCTGTTCTGGGAGTGCCAAGCTCCTTGCACGGGTATACCTTCAATAGATGTGCAAAGGACAGAGCGTGCAATGAGTTTGACCACTAACGGAATACATACGTATTTACCTATATTAATATCCAAATACTACCCACACTCTAGACAAATGAGAAAATCACGTTGCTTTCAAGTTCCCAAATTCTCTTACACAAAACTTAAAAGACATATGCCTGATGAAACTTCAAAAATGGTTGCCATACATGTTCCTGCCTCTATTGACAGGCCAAGAGAATTAAGCCAAAACTTAAAAGACCTTGATGTGGCTTTGAAAAGAAAGAGTTCAAATTCCACTTTAATTTCAAATTTACTCTAGAGCCTGAAGAATCTTGCTCAGGTCTTCAGGCATTTTCTCATGGCAGTAGGTGGTGAAAGATAATTTTCCCAGCCTTTCTCGAACTGAATTGCAGGCTTAGCAGCATTAAATTGTACATGTTTTTGACATGCTTAATGGGATTTAGTCTTTAAGTTGTATGAAAGCCTCACTCTGAAAGTAAACCAGCAAGGGTGCTGTTTGAGGAATGAATGAAGACTTTTACCCTTTGAAACACCATACACAGTAATCTTTAATTTGTAAGTTTTTTGTTTTGTTCTATTGTCTCTTTCAGTGGTTTCTACACTGGCTGCACATTTAACATTTCTATTTTTCTTATGCTAAGAAATGCACTGCAGAATGTCAATAGCAAAAATGGTATTTCTTGTTCTCTGAGAATAAAAAATTTTGCAGCATTAAAAAACATTATGGATGAGCAGGCTGATCAAGGCAGCAGGATTTACATTTAAAGCAGCACTAAAAATTTCTTCTTTCAGTTTTCTGACCTCAACGTGCTTTTTTTTATGAGGACAATTAAATATTTCCTGTTACTTGAATTGAATAAATACTTGCAGAGGAAATTTTTTCTTACATTACATCTTATGCACCCACGTAATAGTTCTCTCAAAGAAATTGCTATTTGGACTTCAGTTTGGACTTTCATCTTACTGTCTGCAATATAAATTCCTCAGACCAGTTCAATGACTTTTCCAAGCAATATCATTTTAACAGCACAGGTGCACCCTATTTGTTTCCAAAGAAATACTTCTTAAGCGTGCATCTTGCATGTCTCAGTCTAAAAATAAGAATACATTATTTCTGGGTGTATGAATATTTTAAAAGAGACATTTTTCCAAGAACACTTCTGGGAAAGTATAGAACTGTACCATATACATGGTGCTTGGTGCTTGAACTTTAACTTGAAGCTGAGATTAGTTGGTAAATTTTTCATTATTCATGATCTCACTTTACTTCTAACCTTTGAATCAAATAATTCATCATTCTCAACTATAGTAGTCTTAAAAAAAAAATCATCATTAATCTCCTATCACATGCCAAACCAGTAGTTTTAACAGGGGTTTAATTAAAAGATTGTAAAACACAATATGGAATTTTAAACTCCATGTCATTGTAACAGCAGTGTAATTGACTGTAACATGTGCCCTCTGCAGGAGTTATGAATTCTATGGAAGAATAAGAACTATATATGACAGTCCAGAAAGAATCTTAAAGATCCAAAAGGTATTGTCATTACTTTAGCAGCATTAAGGAAGCAACATGGAACATAATTCAATATTTTACCAAACCCAAAAAATACACCTAAAGTTATCCAGCTGTGTAACCAGTCTTTTTATACTTCATGGTAACAAAAACCTGCCATCCAAGTAAATGCAACCTGTGAGTTTCAAGCAAGGTTATTTTCTTAGGGGCATAAATATATCTTTTTGGTAAAGAATATAAGCAGAATGATGGTGATTTAGATGTATGTCCTTAAGTATTAGGCTGTTATTGATCTCAGGGGAAACAATAAGAAACACATCAAGTAATTAATGTTTATATAGCATTTGTATAAAGGTTTGTAAGCCTGATATTTAATGGTATTCCTAGTCTACCCCTAACGTTTAAATCCCACAGCCCCTTTTGATTTCACAGTTCATTTTAATTTTGTCAGACACAAACATCAGACATAAACACTTTTTCAGACACAAATGAAAAATAAAACCATGAATCTATATTTGAACTGGTCAGGCAGAAGTGTATAACATCTGCACCAGGATGGTATTCTGGGGATGCCACCAAATGACGGTAGAGTACTGACATATATATCTTTCCTTGCTCAGAAATGCGTATTCTTGCACATACATCTGATGAGGCTGAGACGTTAATTTAATCCCATATTTCTTCTTCATAAACAACTGTAGTGACGCATCATGCATTAAGCTGATTGAACTTCATAATTTTATGTCAACTCCTCGGAAGTGATAGGTTTTATACATGTTCTTCATTCTCAGAATAATAATTGAAGAAAATCAAGGAAAACATAACAAGGGATCTAAACAAAAATGTGGAAAAATGTCACCTTGCATGAACAATGCTAATAAAATTGTTATTTTCAGAGACTGATGTAAAAACCTGAAGGCAGTTACAGCTTAAATAGTAATAAGAAAATGCAACCCCCTGAACTTACACTAAGTTACGCAAGTTCTGCCTCCCCATGTCCTGAAAGCAAAGTGAGCCCATACATTCTTTCTCATCAGTCTGAAGCACCTACTCTAATCCGGCTCAGCAATAGAGAAAATAAAATTTGGAGTGAGTTGCTGGCCGAACAGTCCTTGGTTTTTGTGTGCACTTCACTAGAAATGGCAAACACAGGCAAACAAAAAATTTGCACAGCTCTTTCTGCAGCGTCACAAGCTCGTAGGTTGCATTCACAGTATCATAAAATTGCCCATTGTATGAGAGGTCTTCTGTCAGCCTAAGCATCCATGCTGTTCTACTGCTGAAAAATGCATTCTCACATTGCTCTTGTAATAAAACACACAAACTATGAAAAGCTGAAAAATTTTAGTCCTGCTCATGATCAGGGGAGTAAACCACAACCAACATTTGTAATATCCATGGCAACAGAAAGCGATGTAGACTTAGCAGGTCTTATCTTGCTGTGTGTAATAATAAGTCATTCATCTGTTAAGAAATAAGGAAAGTTTAGAAGAAAAAGGAATTCTTTGTAGGGCTTAGCCTTGAATTAGTTGCGAAGTTCCCATGCTTCATCCCATTCGCTCACAAAAGGAATCATATATCCAGCCAAATTTTGCCCTCTGGCCCTTCTCTTTGCCATTTCTTCTTCACAGCTGCTTCAGTGATAAATACACCACAGCCTGCCTTGTGACTGCCTGCTTGGCAACACCCCTCTGCAGTGACCTTTCTCTGTCTGTCTCAAGCCAGATTTGCTTTGTGTGTGCCTTTCTTCTGTAGAAAGAGAGACCTTCAGGACAGATCTAGGATAGCTCTCTTGATCTACTGTCCCTGAGTTGTTACATTTAAATTAATTGACCTAAACTTAAACCCAGAGAATAAGACGGAATGAGTAGTATAGTGGGTGAGTGGGTACCTCAGTGGGTGAGAACCCCTTATGTTCACAGCCTTGTCCTGTCAGATTATCCATCCTGTCCCTGGATCACAGTCTTACTTCCTCAGTTGTTTTTTTTTTTTCCCAGAGGATCTGACAAAGGCAAGGGAAACTTCAAAATATATTGAGTTTCTCCTGATGCTGATGGCATTACTTTGGAAATTATTAAGATATTTCTTGTACGAACCTCTACATGCAATGTCTTGGGAACACTTTTCAAGGTGTGTTTATTAAAGCTCCTGCTCTTATATGAACACTGAGAATGACACTGCTGAAATGACGTGTGTTGGGCCTGCATTCTGCTCACTGTTCCAAGCTCTGCTCCTCTGTGGAGATAAGAAGTCTGAATTGGGACCCGAAATGCTGTACTGACATTGGCACAGAGCAGTTTTTTATTCACAAAGCTTACAGCAAGGAACCTCACCCACTTGGCCAGGCTGCCTCCAGAGAATGAAGCAAGGAGATAGGTAAAAGAGGCATTCCTTAGTAAGCTGCATTCCAGCTATGCTTCTTGGGAAAAGGTCTAGAATTACAACAGCAGCTACACCAATAAAGAAAGTTGACTTGTTAGTATGTCCATCTACACTCAAAACACCAAGAAACATGCTATCTCTGTAGACCTGCCTAAAGTCTGACAGCTAACTTGCCTGAAAGTATTCTCCTTATGGAAAAAAACTGCTGCAATATGCTATTCTTTCAGATTTCAAAATGGATTTTATTAAGTTTTCATATTTATAAAGAAAGGATATTCTAAGGCAATCAGTAGATTTTTTCCCCCCCTGCAGCATAACGTGTTTAATATTCTAATATGTCTCCGTATAATATTCATAATATAGCTTTGACAAGTTTGGAGTTGATAATGATATTGGGAGTTCTACTAGGGCACAAACTGAACAGATGACAGTTTTCATCATCAGTTTCCATTAAAAAATCATCACGGAAAAAAATGCTGTCTTTGTAAAAAAAAAAAAAAAAACCCCAAACCCAGCCCTTTGCATTAGACTTTGCATTGAACTTTTCTGTTGCCAAAATCATGGTTCTGGATTCCTCACAATCTTCAGCATCCTACACTGGACAACCGGCAAATAAATACAGCTTTTTTTTTCTGCTATACTACCGTGGAAAAGAAGGATTGAATGACTGGTTCGTGGTGCAGTTCCTGAGTTAATAAGTAGAATTTCTATAAAATCCATCATGTTTTCAGATTTACCCTTTATAGCAAATCAGATCCATATAATACTTATTCTATGCAGGCTCAATAATCTGGTGAAAATTCTTACCCTAACATTGCTTGCAACTAAAGGTTCTGCTTATTCTTCACTGTAATAAAAGGACCTCAGATAACTTTTCAAACTTCAGAAAAACTTTTCCTTTTGATTTTTTCAGATTTAAAATACATATTTTCAACTCATTACTAAGTAATTAAAAAAAAAAAAAGTCGCTTTGACACATCTTTAAGCAGTATGCATCCCCAGTGCTGCTTGTTCGTGACAGTGTCTGCTAGGAAACACATGAAGTGCATTTTCTTGTCGAGATCCTAAAAAAAGCACTACAAAAAATGAAAAATGTTCCTAAATCAAAGAAAGTAAAAGCAGTGCCTCTTAACTAAAAATCCCTCAGTATATTCAAAGAATATTAGGATAGATTAGAACCCTGGGAAGCAAAAGTACATCGATACAAACTTTTTTACCTGTAATTCATCACTGCTGCTGAAATGAAACCATGTTATTTTTCCTTCATTTTGACTAATGCGGAGATTTTGGTTCTAGCTGTATTTCCCCAGATTTTGTTCTGCTTTAATTTTTGTATTGATTTCAACATTTTTCATTTTTCAATGGATATCAACCTGAAGGTTTTACACCATCTTCCTGGCACCAATATTTTATATTTGGTGCTTTGATTGCAGTAGAGGCATCTAAGTGCATTCATGGAGACTTGCTAAGCTTTTCTTACTAAGGATATTTGTACTGCTCTTCTATGTTATGTATTACAAATATACAAGCATTGTACACTTTTTCCTGATTAATAATTGTGGATTTTCACATAGATATATAGTTTTAAAGATGCATTTGCCATTTGAGCATAAGGATCCCTTACACAGCTTTTGAAAATGCTAAATATAGTATTTGATAAAGTTTTCTGACTAAAGCATCTATCTCTAAAATAATGACACACTAATGTATAGATATATATAAAAATATATATTAGTGTATATATATGCAGAGAGAGCAAAAATCCAGATAGTTACTTAATTTGACAACAGAAAGTTTAATCTATCAAAGTCATATCATGTGCCTTTTCTATATCCAATACTGAAGTCTTTGCAAGAAATGGAATTCTTAAAAAGAAAGACTGCTGCTAGAGGCCTAGTGTGACTCTGGTGTAGTGATTCCATGGATTATAAATATGTGCTTCAGAAAAAGATGATTTCAAAATACAGCTATGTCAGTTGTCTTCCTGACAGTCCTTCTGTGTGTCTCTCATGGTTAAGAACTCCCTGCTGTGAAACTGGTTGGCTCTCATGTTTTTCATTTGTTTTTGTGGCTACACCACACAAAATCATTTCCAGGCAACAAAATAAAATATTTTTGAAAGCAGAAAACAGTCACAAGTTTCATGTACTTACTACAAGTCTTCTGTGTAAGAGAAAACACATTACAATAACAAATAAATGCAGAATCCAGAGGGAAGTTCTGAGAATTAAGGTCAATTACAAGCTTCTAGGCCTTATATAACCATAAACTTGCAAAACATTAAATGAGTTCTCACTCTCCTTATCTTTTAAACGTAAGTAGTACTAAGCAACTTCATAGCAATGAACCTGATACTCTCAAGAGTTCTAGTATTCTTAGAAGTAGCAAAATATTATTAATTGTTTTGAGAGTAAGAATTTGAATTTTTCTTTAAGAAGGTATCTCACTTCGATAGACTAATTGGCTCCATATGGGAAAACCCTGTCCAAGAGGCAGTGAAGACAATGGCATAAATCAAGGATAATGTTAAGGACCTTCACAAAGGATTCCAAAATTGTTGACAAGTGTGATCTTTTGCTGTGGGATGTTTTTCCACTCAGACTGTGTGCTGCACCCAGACATATGCAGTTCTGTTAATGGGCATTTCCTGAGAAGCCTGACACCAAGAGCAGAGTTTTATTAAACTTAGAGACAGTTGCACCAGCAAATGCTCTGCTTCACGTCAGCCCAGTACATTGTGCTAGAAAACTGCTGAGGAATACATCAACATAATTGTACAAGAACAACTGTTTCTAAGTTACTCACAGCTGAAACCTTACACCACATCATCTAAATTTTATTCCCTTACATCATTGTTCTTAAATGTTTTTTAATTGATAGATCACCTAACCTTTCTAAAACACACAAGTGCACACCTCTATTGTTAGGCAGCAGGCAAGAGACCTGAGAACTGCTTTGTAACATGTATGCAAATAAAATGTTATTACTATATAAAATTGTGCTTTATCCCAAAATTAGAAACAAGTAAGTGCAGAATAAAACAACAGCAAAACAAAAAACCAGAAAAAGGTGACAGATGAGCTGGGATGCCGGAGGATAGCCACAGCAATCGCTGATTAACTAACAACTTTCCTTCGGGGCATTTGCTGTTACTCTGGTTGCAATATTTTTATGGATTATCTTCTCCTGCCTTAATATCAACCTTTGATTTATGGAAATGAGATAAATAACACTGCAGAGGTACTTATGAACTTCCAATAAGAGACAGAAGGTACCATTAGTGCCTGGAATTAGGTGGGAGTGGGAAAAGGGGTTTAAGTCTGCTGGAAGGATGGAGGGCAAGGGGGACATTTATAAACAATGTTTATGTGTATGCTTTAGGGGGGTCCATACTGGTGTCTTCATGCAGTCATTGAGATGTCCAGCTGACAGCAGTATTCCTCCTTAGCTTCAGGACATGTTGGCTTTTGTTTCCACCAACAGGAAGAATTAGTGTTCTCAGGGGAAGTCCTGAGGCTGCAATCTATAAATCATATTGATTTCTGTAAAATACCAGGTTCAGTTCTTTGGACCCTCAGGGGCCTTGGAGGCAGGTCAGGTCTAGTACATCTACTATGGCAGCAGAGAGAGCACAACGTTGAAATCTCTATGGGAAAAGGGAATCCTTTGCAATCTTTTATGCCAAATGAGCACAAGACTCCCTGCTTGTATTCATAAAAGCTGCTACTATAATTTTGCTCCTTTTCTGCTCAGGAAGGAAAGAAGCCATGAGTGCTCTGTCACTCTGGATACAGAGTACTCCTTCATTTGTTTGAAAAGGGTTACAGTTGCCTGGTTCTGCTTGTTCTCCTCCATTTCTTGCTATGGGGGACTGTGAAAGAGAATACTTTTTGAACGGAACCTTTGAAACAGCAGTTTTAGTCCTGGAAAAAAACAATAACGTTATTCACTTGTTTTTTGAAGAGGAAGCAGCATGGAGCAGAGCAGTCATTTATTACATGAGTAAACATGAACTGCAAGTAGGAAAGGGGAACATGTTGTGCAAAATGTCTGCTTTTCCTTTCTCTCCCATTATGCCTGAGCAAAATTACAGAGAACTCCAATTCTGTGTACGTAGAAGAGAAAATGCTTCCAAACTGATTCTAACATATACATATACTTTAGCCGTTCTAGGACTGCTTTGTGTTTTTTTAATCTTTCTGAAACTCAGAAGGACACATCCAAGGCTGCATATTCAAAATAAACAGAAAAAAAAATTCAAAAGAACAGTGAAAGAGAACCAATAATCACCCAAGGTGGACTTCTGAAATCTGATACAGGTCTAAACACAGCTGCAAGGGAAATAAGTGACTCCACTAAAACTGATCATTCGCTGTACTTGAGTCATATGTTCTTAAATTCTAAGTTTCTCAAAAAATGCTATAATAGGCTATACCACTAGAACTCACAATTTCTCTGTACCTAGAACTTATACGGATATACTTACTAAGTATTCTGTGAGTCTACACATTAATTTTCCTTAATTAGATTGATTCTTTAAAATGCTATTTCGTTCATCACTAGCTCCTAGTCACAGCTTCTGTCTGATTAATATTTTGAGAGCCGTTTTCTTCAAAGTGAGAGGGAATTTAAAATAATGAGTAATTTATAGAAAGGCATTAAAATCCCAGTGGAAAACGTGAAAATATACTATTGCAAGGTATTCATACGGTCATGCACTAACACCTGAAAACTGCAAAGAGTTTTTTTCTGAATGGGACATCCTCATGGAAACTGGAGTCAGGGGGTGAGCGCTGGTAGCCACTATGACCATCCCTGCTGCTGGAAGCTACTGAATGCTGCTCAATTAACTGTTGCCTTACACCAGAGAAGCAGAATAACAGTAGCACCAGCAACATTTAACTGGATAAGAACAATGCCAGCTGAAATTTCAACAGAGAAAATGTCTGATTTGTAGCTGTATACATTGGAATTTTTGATATTCATATTTTCTCTTTCCTGGGCAAATTCAGGTTTAAGTAAGTATGTTCTGCCACCTTGGCATTTTTCTTTACTTCAAATAGACTCTTCTATATTCTTTATTTTATTTACTAAATTATACAAGCTGCTGCAAACTGTTGAACTGCAGCTACTTGTGGTTGAATAATTGTTGTAATATAAAGCGAGAAAGCAACATCCACTACAGTTTCAGCTAAGCTTCGATTTCCATCTATCATGTGTAGCCAGTAAATTAATCTTAGATGACTGGACTCAGCTTAAATGAAGTAGGAACTGTTTGGGTAAAGGTCAAACACCATCTCCTTTTTTTTCTGTTTAAGTTTGAAATTTTGCATTTGAGTTTCTAGTGCTGGCAGCATAACTAACCTGACATTTCCTGCTGACAAGAATTCATTAGCATTTTAACTTGGTGGCATTTTTTTAATCATTCATTTCTGCAACTAAAACCCATAGACAACACACATAGAGAGAGGCACATATATATCTAGCAGAGATACTTTTAAAACCAAGAACAATGAAAATTAAAGGTGTCCCTTATTTGTTGCAACCTGGATCTCACTTGATGAAGCCATATTTTAATAATGTGGTAATTTTCACAGTATTATTTTTCCTTTGATTTCCAACTGATCCCAAGATGTAAACACAAGCAGAGGCCTAGCACACTGATGGATGTGCGAGTGCCTTCAAAATGTGGCCTGAGTGTCAACCTTGCTGTGTGCCTGAAGCACTATTGAATGTGTTATTCCCTTACAGAGAAACCAAAGGAACAAGAACCTCGAGAAACTTTATTCTAACTCATTTGCCATCAGAAATCAGCTAAATGACCTTTCTGGACCTGTAAATAGTGGCTTTTTTTTCAAGTGCCACTGTGAGCCACCAAGATTTCCCAGGTGGCCCATGTATGCATTGTCCTTAACGCTAACATCCCTCTTCAGATTGAAAGCATATACCATTTTGACATACAGAGAGGTCTCCTGGTTCCCTTAATCCTCCTCGTGGGTCACTCCAAGACTGTTATAATGGTCTTACTTTCAGTATTGTCCCAGGGACTTAGCAGACTGCATATTATGATTGGAATCGATATGTTCATTAATAATAGGGATATTCAGCTAATCTCCGTGTTTTATGATTAAGTAAATTATTTGCGACTGTGCAGAAAGTAACCACTATTTTAATTAAACCAAGAAAAAGATAGTTAGAATTATTAATGTCTTACTAGAATAATGTCTTCATCAATGACATTGAAGGATCAATTGCACCCTGAGCAAGTTTCCAGATGACAGGATGCCATCCAGATGGACCTGGATAAGTTTGAGAATGGCAATCTCATGAGGTTTAACAAGGACAAGTGCAAGGTCCTGCACCAGAGTCAGGGCAATCCCCAGTATCAGTAGAGGCAGGGGCATAAGCAGATTGAGAGCAGCCCTGCTGAGAGGGACTTCACAGCACTGCTGGATGAGCAGCTGGACATAAGGTGGGAATGTGTGTTTGCAGCCCAGAAAGCCAACTCCACCCTGGGCTGCATCACAAGCAGCATGATCTGCTGATCATGGGAGGTCGCGGGAGGGGATCCTTCCTCTCTCCTTAGCACTACTAAGAGGCCACCTGCAGTACTGTGTCCAGTTCTGGAGCCCTCAGCACAGAAAAGACATAGACCTGTAGCAGCAAGATCCAGAGGGGGAGTCGCAAAGGTGATCAGAGAGCTGGAACACCTCTCCTATCAAGAAAGCTGAGAGAGTTGGGGCTGTTCAGCCTGGAGAAGAGAAGGCACTGGGGAGACCTCGGTGTGGCTTTTCAGTACTTGAAGGGGGCTTATTAGAAGGAGAGAGGTGCGCAGAAAGGTGGATGCCTCATCCTTTGAAACGTTCAAGGTCAGGCTGGGTACAGCTCTGAGCAACCCGATCTAGCTGAAGATGAAGCTGCTCATTGCAGAGAGGATGGACTACATGACTTTTTAAAGGCCTGTTCCAACCCAAACCATTCTAGCTCTTGCATTTTGAATTAATTGCAAAGACTACTTCAGTAACACTGATGACCAGTCACGTGTCTCCAATCAACATTAATTGAAGCTATTGTGCATCCTACATTTTGCAATACAGAGTTGCTGCATCGAGAAACTGTTTTAAAATTGATATAGAAGTTGAAATAAGCAATACCACGAGGCAAAATGCTAATGCCCAGCTTTTAAAAGGGACTTTTTCTTAGTCCCTTCCCATGCTATGAGGTAATTTCATGTGAAGCAGCAAAAAAATCCACTCAAGCCAACTAGTTATTGCTATTCATCAGGAATATGATTCTAGAAAACATCTGCATGGAAATCTTCCAGGTCTCCTCTGACTACACTAACAACTCAAACAATTGCTACTCACTAGCAATGACATTTTTACAGTTATTAAAAAGACATTTACCTAAATTTGATTAAATTAGCATCAATATTTCCATGTATTTAACAATAAAGCACCTTGCAAAGAAGTACCCCAAGACTGCTTCGAGCAGAAAACCTAAACTGATGTCTACTCCTTGATGCTTTGCTATAAAAAACTCAGGGGTAAATTAAAATTTTCATATCACCTTCTTCAGTTCACAGTGGATGATTCTTCATTCCTGAATGATAACTGGCTATTGTATTTTCACATAAGCTACTTGACAAGTATTAATAGGAAGGATAGAAACCACTTGTTCGTCATTGCACTGATAAATCTGAAGCAAACTTTTTGAATATTCATGCATATCACTCTTATGTCTGTACACGAACTAAAAGCAAATTAAATTGAAATTTGTTTCCACAACTGCTAGTGAAAAACAAGAAGTGACCGATATCCCATGGAGCTGTGGATTCCAAAATCACACAGAATGGCCTTTAAGCATGTTAGCCTTAACAGTTGCAAGTTACCACTCATAGGCAACAACAAAGGTAGCTGCAGGTCATCTTATGGACTAGCCCTTGAATTTTTGTCAGTAATTCCTGCTGTATGTTTTTATATGTTGCACATCTTATCCATAACAACAGTCTGTACTGCTTGATGCAATAATTTTGACCTTCTGCCTGTAGAATTAAGGAGATGGTCTAACCAGTGTGGTATGTCCTTTTCTAACAAGAAACAAGAAACATGTCCTTTTCTAACAAGAAACATGACCTTCTTCCTCAAAGTCACAGATGGACAGGGTAGGGAATCCAGTGTGAGGGACCGTTGATAAATAAGAATGTTAAATAAGTAATCGACATTCTATACTTCCATTATTCTTCTATAATAATTTCATCTTACCATTATTTTTTATTTGGAAAACAGCACATATTATATCTTGTGACATGGATGCTTCTAGTAAGATACGAATTACATATAATCCAGAAAGAGAATGTTCTTGAGCTCCCAGCTCAATATCCTTCCTTCCTATCCTGCTGAAACATGTGAAGCTTCTCTGCAATATAATTGCAGAAAAATCCAAAACTCAAGCATATATTTTAAAAGGGATCATGAAGAAGTAATTTCATATGTTCTATGTCTGGCAGCAACAGCAAACTGTTCTAACTATATAGAATATTTCTACAAGCATACATGAATACAGCAGGTTAGCAAATAACAACTGTTGGATATGTCTAAACAAACTCAGAATCACAGAATGGTCGAGGCTGGGACCACTGGAAGTTATTTGTCCAAACTCTGTAATCATGCAGGGCCACCTAGAGTTGATTCCCCTGGACCACGTCCGCAAGGCTTTTGAATATCTGCAAGGAAGGAGGCTGCACAACTTTTCTGGGAGACCTTTTCTGACACTCACCCACCTTCACAATGAATAAGTGTTTCCTGAGGTTCAGGAGGAACCTCCTGTGTTTCAGCCCACTGACTCCTGCCCTGCCAATTAAAGGGGATGTAATAGTCTGCTGAGAACCAAATAGGTGGAAGCTGGTATATTTGTTTCATTGTCCAACTGAAATATGTAGCTCAGGAGAATCCCCGGGAAAAAAGCCCCTTGGTTCACATCAGTAAAAGAAAGACATGAATCTTGCAGTTCATGCTGAAAAATTCTCAGCAGCGTCAGCCACTCATTTTACATGTCTTTAATTCCAAAGGTGTGAAGTGTTGCCTTCAGTCAAAATAAAAAGCATTTTCTTTCCAAAATTTAACCTTCAAACACAAAATCTCAGTATCAGGTATCTCGCAAAGATTTAATATTTAGCAGTGAGGAGGAGCTGCTTCTTTTAATTCTCTTCTGAACTTTGTTGAGCTGCTGTTCTTCAAATTTCCATGACAGCTGGTGGAAGGTAATAACCATGTCATAGTCTTGCAGAACTAGGTCAGTGTGCCAGCTCTGGTGTTATCTCAGAAGGCAACCTCCAGCTCCTGGCATCAGCCCTGGAGATGTTTTGGTGCCATAGTATGTAAAACAATGGCAGTGGCATTTGGTGACAATGACAGTGCAGGATGAGTACGAAAAGGGCTGTGCCAGCCCAGTCTGGAGGAGGAGATGCCAGATGAGAAGGGGGAAGGAAGCACAAGAGGGCAGGGGCTGCTCAGGGTGATGGAGGGTGGCTGCTCTGAACTGCACTTGGATGTGCAGAGAGGGAAGCCACCAGACACAGCACACTCCTGTCTTCTCTGTCCTCTTCCACTGAGCTGTACAGTTGCCAATAATCCACAGGAACACATAAGAAGGCACAAAGCTCTGCTCTGTGGTGCTCTTACACGGAGCTGGAAGCTCCCTGAATCCTTGGGCAAAAGCAGCTCCGTGTCTCTATTTCACGGGGTGCCCTGGGGCTGACCTCTAGTGAGGCAGTGGCCCTGTCAGAGTGGGTAGAATGCTGGTGGTGGCCAGCACGGTTCCCTCAGGATTGGTGTCTCCTGGCCATCCTCCATGGAGGCATGTTCTGGGCAGCTTTGTTGTGAGGCTGGGAGAGCCATGGGCACAGTGCAAGTGGCTGCTGGTTCCATCAGAGGGTGGTTGCTTCAGCTGGTGGCTCTCACATCTTTGGCAGCTGCAGCCCTAGACAGGGACATGAGCAGATCTTCTGTCCTCTTCTTCCTCCGCCACTCGGCCAAGGAATGTTGCAACTTTCCACAGGGATATTGACCTAACCATGTAGAAACACCCTATCTTGTGCCTCTACACCTTATCTAGTACCCTTTGGTAGATAGCACCGTGGTCCTACAGGCAGCTGGAAGGACCCCAGACCTGTGGACAGAAGAAGTTCTGCAGCATTCACAATTTTTTTTTTTTTTTTT